>CM052329.1:3174760-3207124 GCA_028455615.1 Lasioglossum zephyrum | reverse complement strand
GTACTACTGAAAACTGGATACCTCCTTTGATATCATGTTCTCCTAATGCAAAGTTCAATTTTCGAGGTTTTCGAAACTTTTCGCCAATTTTCGACCGTCTGACTTGCCGTTGAGTTGTACTACTGAAAACTGGATACCTCCTTTGATATCATGTTCTCCTAATACAAAGTTCAATTTTCGAGGTTTTCGAACTTTTCGGCAATTTTCGACCGTCTCATTTGCAGTTGAGTTGTACTACTGAAAACTGGATACCTCCTTTGATATCATGTTCTCCTAATACAAAGTTAAATTCCCGAGGTTTTCGAAAATTTTCGCCAATTTTCGACCATCTCATTTGCAGTTGAGTTGTACTACTGAATTTCGGATACCTCCTTTGATATCATGTTCTCCTAATACAAAGTTCAACTTTCGAGGTTTTCGAAAATTTTCGCCAATTTTCGCCCGTCTGACTTGCCGTTGAGTTGTACTACTGAAAACTGGATACCTCCTTCGATATCATGTTCTCCTAATACAAAATTCGATTTCCGAGGTTTTCGAAAATTTTCGCCAATTTTCGACCGTCTGACTCGCCGTTGAGTTGTACTACTGAATTTCGTATACCTCCTTCGATATCATGTTCTCCTAATACAAAGTTCAATTTTCGAGGTTTTCGAAAATTGTCGCCAATTTTCGACCGTCTGACTTGCCGTTGAGTTGTACTACTAAAAAGTGGATACCTCCTTTGATATCATGTTCTAATACAAAGTTCAATTTTCGAGGTTTTCGAACTTTTCGGCAATTTTCGACCGTCTCACTTGCAGTTGAGTTGTACTACTGAATTTCGGATACCTCCTTCGATATCATGTTCTCCTAATACAAAGTTCAACTTTCGAGGTTTTCGAAAATTTTCGCCAATTTTCGCCCGTCTGACTTGCCGTTGAGTTGTACTACTGAAAATTGGATACCTCCTTCGATATCATGTTCTCCTAATACAAAGTTCAATTTCCGAGGTTTTCGAAAATTTTCGCCAATTTTCGATCGTCTGACTTGCCGTTGAGTTGTACTACTGAAAATCGGATACCTCCTTCGATATCATGTTCTCCTAATACAAAATTCAGTAGTACAAGTCAACGATAAGTCAGACAGTCAAAAATTCCCGAAAATTGTGTTTCAGTAGTACACGTCAGTGGCAAGTCAGGCGTTCGAAAATTGAACTCTGTATTAGGAGAGATCGGAGGGATGAGTTGTGGTAAGAGATGGGATGTAGTATAGCATGGGATGTAGAGGTATGAGTGAAAGAATGGATGGATAGATGGAGGGATGGGGTGGCATAGAAGAATTATTATTATTATTTATTATTATTTATTATAGACAGACGGAAGCCCTTTCTACATAAGTATTTACAAAGAAAAGAAATAAAGAGAAAGATACAAGACTACTTATCCAATAAGAGAAAAGGGAATACGGAATAAGGAAGAATTATAAACCAAGTCTAATGACTTGTCGCGAGGCATAAATAACTACTACTAAAATTCTTTATTTCTTACATGGCTGTTCCGATTTTCGGAAGTTATCGACGGTGCGAGAATGAGTGGAACGAGTGGAACTACAGGTTAACAGTTTCAGCATTTGGCCACTACAGCCCATGGCGTTGTACAGAGGCTCTTACGGAGCAGATGAGTCTTATGGGAAGAGCGGCGAGAATCATCTGCAGCTGTAATAAATATTAACATGATTGTTAAACAATAAATAACAATAAATAAATGTATGATGTGGATGTAGAAAATTTTCTGACCCTTGAAATGTCACGTTTCGATCCGCGTCCTGGGGATGCATTTTCCAATGAGGGTGGTTTGCTTCTGTTCTTCCACCGCTAGATGACTGTAGTATTTCCATTCTTGTTGGGTGGGCTGTTTTTTGAAAATAGCGATAATTAGCCGACAGTACACAGTAATTTACGACACGGATACAATGCAATAAATTATTGGGACTTCAATATAAAAATTATTTATTTAGAGTCACTTTGGTTTGACAAAAGAGTTACTCCTTTCCCGAATGAGCAAAAAGATGCGAATGAAACTGAAAGAATTCTAATTAACCAGAGTGCACGAAACAGTGGAGACCACGAAGGAGTCAGTTAATAATTAAACAACAAGGGGTGCCAATCGAGTCGACGACGTTAACAGTACCAGAGTAGATTAGGAAGATTAGAAACGTTGTCCTCGTGTTTGGCGCGGCTGGGTATGCTCGCGAGCGCGTTCCCATTCGAATATTAAAATGATCCGGGCATTACTTTAATAAACCTGTCTTCTTTGTCCCCTTCGTCCGGGCAGCTTCTCTCCCGTGACTGTTCTCGAGGAGAGTTTCGGCGCAGCCAGTCGCAGATGTCACTGTACCCCTAATGAGCGCGCTATTTTTCACCAGTACTTTTATCCCGTTTATTGGCTGCCCGTTTCACAAACTGTCAGCCGGATATTAATCATTCCGCTGTTACGACTCTGCCTTTATTTCTTCCAAGGATAAAGAATGAAAAGGAACGGGGCCCGGGGGCGGGCGGCGAGGGGATATCCGGCTACGAAAACCCGTATTCCTTCGTTAGCACCGGGGAAACGGCTCTAACACGACGGATTTCGTCGTAGTCGTCGCAGCAATCTCTCAACCGAGACACCGAATTACGAACAACAACCAATGAGAGACGGTCGTTTTCGTTTTCGAATTTTGATAAAACATACACGGAAACAGTGACAACGATAATATCAAAATTGAACAACCAATATCATTTTTGAGGATCTCTATCGATTCCGCATCTGTTCCTTTATGTTTCTCAAATGTGAACTTGATTGTTGTGCCAGAACCTAGAGCTAGACTAGTTTTATAAGGGTGTTTCAAAATTCCTTCAACATCCGGAAAGTGGAGATTCTTCAGATTATTTGAAGCAACATTTTCCTTTGGAAAAATGGCATCCGCGGCTTTGTTAAGGAGTTATTAACGAAAAACACGGACCAATCAGAGCGCGAGCTAGACGCGTGTTGGTTGGTCTGTGTTTTTCGTTAATAACTCCTTAACAAAGCCGCGTACGTAATTTTTGCAAAGGAAAATGTTGCTTCAAATGATCTCAAGAACCTCTCATTTCCGGATGTTGAAGGAATTTTGAGACATCCTGTATATTTTCATACGGTGCCGATTGTTGATCGCGCGGAAGGACTTAGCCGTTGGTAGCCGGCAAGTTCTAATTCAATTTGCGCCGATTAGTTCGAAATGCTCGCGGCGGAGTGAAATATTCGTGGAAGTAGTTTCGTTTGCCGGTTTGTAGCCGGTGGGAATGTATCTCTGTCAATCGTCCGGACAGCCGAAACAGCGGCGATATTAGAATTTTAGCGATTTATAGGTTCGTTACGGATTCCGTTCCAAGGGAAACGGTCGGCGCGCGGCGTCGGTGACACGGGGGACAGACAGTCGAACGAATGGCCATAACGCGTTCTTCGTCGGAATATAAAAATCGTAGGGGAGAGAAAGAGAGATGGAGATAGAGGTGCAGGCCCCCCTGATGGATCAGGATTTATCCGAGGACAGATCGACGGGAAGATAGTTGGCCAATGAAAACGATCGGGCTCGCGCGTGTACGCGTTTAGCCATCCGGAGGGGCACGCGAGAGAGCCAGCCTCGCTCGCTGCGCGCTCGCGCTCTTCTTTCGCTTTCCCGTCGATCCCATAAAAGTCCCAATAATAATTTCTGATGTTTTCCGATGCAACACGTTTGATTTAGTGTCGGACATTTTGTGATCGCGTATCTGCCTCGTAAATCTCTCCGCGGTGGCGCCACTGCATAAAAATATCAAACGTCGATGTGTCCCGCGTTCAACCCCAATCCCCGCGTAAAATATTGCCCGTGATTCCGCGCGACGGAAATAGCCTTTCATTCCGGCTGCCTGATAATTCCAGAATTTCGCGATTTATACCCGGAAAGGTTATAAAAGATACGGGCCGATTGCGTTGTTATTATTAATTGCTGCGCGCCGCACGATAAAGTGGAACCGTTTAGCTTTTTCTCTCTTCCTCTCGCTTGCTCACTTTTTTTCTCTCGTTGCTTCGTTTTCCGGGGCGGAGGGGGGCACAAAAAAATACTCGCGCGAGTACACCACGCAAGAGGGGGGGAAAACGGAAAAACAAAACACCCCTCAAACGAATATCGGAGGACCAGACCGGAGCGGAATATACGGTAAGATTATTCGGTCAGATTAATCGGTATTCAAATTGAAAACGTGCACCCTCTGCACCCCCTACCCTCTTTCGTTTCATCTCTCTCTTACGCGCACCACGGTACCCGCCACTTTACGGAGGAGACGGAAAAATAAAAAAGTCCCAGCGTCGCGGCCATCAACGTCTCTATCGCGTATACTAATTGCACGGCGACTCACTGATTTCAGTATTTGCTTCCTGTCGTTTCGTGATTGATCGGATCCTACGGCCCGATAAACAATCGGACAGCTCCCGTTATTGCGGATTTATGTTCCTTTTTTCTCCCTCCCCGGTTCAATTATTTCCCCGTGCGACCCCTCCTCCGACGACTTTTGTTATTTTTTTTTCACCCGCGTCAGAATTAAATGTTGATTTTTAAGTTAATTGGACCGGAACACGCGCGCCGCGATCGAGACCACGCGACGCCGACTGGTCTCCGATGTTAATTTCGAGGCGAAATTATATTCCATTCCGATGACGACAGATATCACGCGTTTCCCCGAATTACGAAACTTTTCCCGAAAATATCAACCGGATCTTCTATTCGCGATCGGACCGTTCCCCGGCTACATGAAGCACGAATTATCGTTTCTGAAACGGTTTGGAAATAATTGTTAACGACCAATTCGTTTCCATTTGCGCCCGTAATTATGAAAGTGGTCTAAGTCATGTATTTCTTGTTTCGAGATATTAAAGGATTGCATTTATGCAAATTAAATAATACCTTATGTAACCTTTTTAATTTAGAATTTTATTAATCTTGATTGATGAAATTTTATTATGTAATAAATTTTATTATGTGTTTTTGAGAATATCATAGAAATTATTTATTGTTAGAATTTATTTTTATGGAAAATAGAAAATTTCGACCTGAATTGCAACAACCTGGAGTGTCCTAGAAATCTATTTTTCTTCATAGTTTGTTTAATGCGTTGGAAATAACAATATTTTTAAATTCTTCTAATAATTTTGCTGTTGCAAATTGCACATAGGTTAAAAATAACAGTACTTTTAAATTCCTCTAATAATTTTACTGTTGCAAGTTGCACATAGGTTGGAAAGAACAATATATATTTTAATTCTTATAATAATTTTACTGTTGCAAGTTGCACATAGGTTAAAAAAACAGTATGTTTAAATTCTTTTAATAATTTTACTGTTGCAAATTGCACATAGATTGATAATAACAAAAAGTACTTTTAAATTCTTCTAATAATTTACCTGTTTCAAATAGCACCAACTCCCTTCTTTTTAAACTACCACTTTCACAATTATTGTCACACTATCATTTCACTGAATAAATTACTTTCACCGAGCAATTAACACACCCAAGGATCCAGGTACCATCAGGGAACGGAGAGCCGCGAAATCGGTTCCGGATCGATTCGACTCGCGAACATTGGTTTGGTGTTCGACCAATGAGCTTCCCAGCCGAGCGACGTCACCAGGACGATTGCGCGACCGATAAGCAACGATGTTAATAAATAGTGTAGCACCGGGATCGGCGTAAATAGGGAATCGGCGAGCAGAGACCCCTATGGTTGCTCGGATCAGGGGTCGCGCGTGAAAACGGGGCGCTGCGTGTGCACTAATCACGGTGGAAAGGGTGCCGTGAGTTATGACTGCTCTATGATATCGATGCATCAATTTGACTAAACGAAGGATTAATTTAATAACAAGTCAGCAGACGAGTAGTCGGATGATAAATAGAGGAGGGAGGAACGGCAAACGATGCTTAGGGGGTGGAGGGTGAGAACCCCCCACAGACCACTCTCCCCGTGTCTCCTGTTCCTTTCTTTTCGCGTTCGATTCAGTCGACCACTCATGGCGAACATAATCTTCTGACTTTTTAAATGTGAATTCCACTTGCCTACCCTCGGAATCCGTTTCAAGTATCTCACTCGCATTCTTCGACTCTAATCCGAATTTTATTCCGAAAGAAATAAAATTATAATAAGGAGCAACCAGCGAATGATTTCAATTATATTTTCGACCCAGAACATTCGAACAAGAAATACAAATTGAAACGCGATAGGGGTACGAATGGAGACCGGAGATATTTGAAGTGGGCCATCGCGCTCATAGCTCAAAGATTTCAGGAATTCATTCGGAAAGGGTTCGAGACCGTAGTCGGTTCGCAAACTTCGTTGACTGGAATAGAAAGATTGGAATTTCTTGAGGAAATACTTTTCGAAATTGCAGCGCTGCGAATAAAAATTTGCAACGGCAGACAGCGTATAATATCAAAGATTCTACCTCTCCCTCGCGCCGAGAGGTTGCGTGAAGCGGATCCGGAGCCAAGGTCGTTCAATTTGCGAAACTGATGCAGTAAGTTAAGGGCGGTTAGGGTGTCCCCGGACAGGGGGAAAATCCCCTAGTTACAGCCGTAACAAAGTCAGCCGCTGCTTCAATATTGTCGTAATCGCCGTTATTATTGTACTGTCAATCATCCGTTATACCGCTGGAATATTCTCGAATGAAATTATTCGGACGATCCGCCGGCGATTCGTCCAGGAGGCGCGTCATCTGGCGCGGTTGTTCCCTACTTATCATTTCTCTAGATAACAAATCATTCCGTTGCTTCGAAACATCATTTTCTCGGATCAAACCCGAAGGTCAGAATCGCATTAGTTCTTCGCGAAGGGTTAATAAATATGCATTTAAAGAACCAGGCAGGAAATTAATTAATCATTAATTAATTATATAGAAAAGGTCTGCGTACTCCGATTTTGATGAAGTTTTAATATGTTATAGATTTCGACATTTTGAACAACTTTTTTATTTTCCAATATAGGGGGATCGCTTTTAGTTTTCGAGATATTTGCAAAAGACTATCGCTAATACGTGCAGGAATTCGAAAAATTCAATACAGTATTCGCGATAGTTTTTTGCAAATATTTCGAAAACTAAAAGCAATCCCCGTATATTGGAAAAGGAAAAAGTTGTTCAGAATGTGTTGCTGCATAACATATTAAAATTTCATCAAAATCGAAGTACCGAGATCTTTTCTATATAATTATCTTCATTAATTCTCAATTCCCTGAATTTCAACGATGTGCACGAGAGAGATAAAACCAAAAAATAATGGAAATAAAAATACTGGATAGGCATTCGAAAAAGGAAACTTGGTTCGAAAATGACGAACACGTGGTCGATTTTTCGGCGAAAAGGAAACGCTCAAAATTCGTGGGCGGATTTCGACGAGGGATCAAGGAAGATCCTCGAGGAGCACGATTTTCCGAGAGGCAAACAGTTTGCGATTCTCGCGTGGTTTCCGGCCGTCCCCGCAGGTTCCACGAGTGTCGTTCACCCTTGTTCCATTCTCGCCGATTTAATCCCGGGTTCAGCACTCGATTTGATACGTTACACAGCGGTTTGTATGCCCTAACTCGCCTTACTCAACACGGTACACCCTGTTCGTATTACTGCTCCTAGGATCCGCCCCACGCCGGATCGCTTCATTTTGTTTCACCCTCGCTCCTCTCATTATCTCGTGCTCCCTTACACCATCTCCCTCTCTCTCTCCGTCAGACCCATTCCAACCCTCTCTTTCCCCGACAATCGGACGTCTTGCTCGTTTCTCGCGCTCGGATTCGAACCGTAACCCGCCTCCACCCTTCGAATCCCCATTTTTCTCTTCGTCTCGTTCCTTGCCGGGCTCTCGCTATCGCGCTTAATGCTCCCCGGGATATCCGGACGTCTCACCCTCCCCCGCCGCGAGGGTGTTCATCCCTCTTGCCTGTTACACCGGAGGAAACGAGACAACCGGCTCGCCGCGCGCTCCGCACCCCCGCTCTCGCATTTAAATTAGATTAGATAAGTTAATCAATGCGGTGTTCGAAGTAAAATCCGGGGATTTCGCCTCGTCAGGCCGGTTACCGAACAGGGAAATTATTGGCCTGGGATCCGGATCGGGATCGTGATCGCTCGATCTCGAAATCGCTCGGAACCAGCCGCAAACTGGGGTTCGAAACGGGACAACACAACGATATGTATAACCACCCAGCTAGGTTTTACTTTCGCGCGTGCCACCGAGCGAAACACTCGCAGCGATACCGATCCCTGTCCCCTAACAGCGTGACTCGACGTTCCGCGACCATTTTTCATCCGGAAGTCGTTTCTGTTGAAAGGAGAAACCCTTGCTCATCGGCTGATCGGTATCAGAAAGTTAGTCTTCGAAACATCGCCGGTTTTCTTCGAATTTTTACGGATTTATACAACCTGTATCATTTAACCCCTTAGCGTAGCATTTTCTATAGAGTTACAGTAATCGAAACGTCTTTAGCCCTAAAAACATCGTAGAGGAAGTAAAAACATTTAATGTTATGAAATAAGTGGATGTATAGAAAATTATTTTAATTCTATGTATATAAATAATTTTATATAGAATTATAAATGAATGAAACACGACAGAACTTACCCTCCAACTAATTCTAGTATCGGGTATGGTTGAAATTATCATCCGCTTGAAAGTTGAAACGAATCTTGCGAGATCCTGAGAATTTCTGAGGATCCAGAGACCGTGTGGAGATATTTCGAAAGAATTTGTGACGCAGGAAGATGATCCTGATCTCGGGGATCGTGCGGATCGAATTGATTCCCCTTAATTAGCAGGGTGGTACGTCGGCGCGTGTTCCTTGACGGTTACATTCACGAGATGTTAATGGATCGCGTGGATTAATGGGACGCGACAGGCGCGAACGGTGAACCTGTGTGTGAGAGAGAGAGGGTGGGTTTGGTGCGGGGATGTGTACAGCAAAGCATAGGATTGCAGAGAGGGGGGTGGGAGAGGGTGCGTTTAACGCGAGTACGACGGTTCTCGGTCGATTCCGGGGGAAATTGGTAAACTTGCTTTGTAGTTAGCCGGTCGCCGGGAGAATCTATTAGCTCGATATCGTTTCGTTTCGAGCGCAATCTCCCCGGGCGCGGGCGGCTGGCGTCGCCTTCGTCGGCGTCGCCTCTCGGAGAGCACTCTCGCGCTTACCGAACTTTTTGCCATTTTTCTTGCGCCGGTTCTCGTTAAGACAATTTATATTCTATTTCTGTAACGCGGCAGACAGAGAGTCCGACTTTGCCCGCCCCCTTTTACTTCAACCCCCCGTCGTCCTCTTTTCCTACAGCCGTAGCAGCAGCAACCCCCTTCGTGCTCTCTCGCCCCCAACCCCCTTACTCTGTCACGCGGGACTGCGCCAACTTTTTTCATATTCCAATTAGAATATTTTTCATTGATTTAAAGCCGGCCCAGCGCAAATATTAACGGCTTAACACCGCGATAAATTCGTGCTGCCAATGCGCCTCCGGATATATCTCGCCTGTGCATTTCTCTCCCTCCCTCTTCAGGAGGAGAGCGGAGAGTGTGGGGTAGGGAACGACGACGACAGGCATAAGGACCGCCGGGGTTACCTACCAATGCTAACTTTATGACTCACGAAAACTCTCGTAACATTAATCACTGTGCCGTATATTTGAAATCGATACCAGTTACGAAAATGCCCGATCCCCTTACCATGCTTCCACCTCCTCATCCTCCTCCCAGGAGCTGTTCCACCCCCTAACGCCCCGCTTCGCCCACCGACCGCCCCGTGTTCTATTGTTTTTACACCGGTTTATCGCGTTCCGCACGGCTACTTCGCTTAAACTCCGCTCCCGGAAATATCAGACTCGCAACAACCGCCGCGCCGCCGCCTCCGCACGAACTCCGTCCCCGATGCCAAACTGCATTCCACGCCGCTTCCGTTCCCGGTTCACTCCCGACCAGATTGCAAGATCATCCGATCCAATTTTCAGTTTTAATAAACTCGATTCAGGAGTTGGAGAACAAAAATCTAGGAGAAGCGGAATGCATGCGAGAGAAGGGTTGCAAGGTGAGTCCGAGAATCGCGAAATTTATTCGAACGTGCCAAAAGGCGTGTAGTTATACTAGATAAATTTTAAGAAATTGGAATGGAATAAAATTCTATTTTGAATTTGTAGAAGAGTATGTATAAACCTTTTTTTATGCGGTGCAAATTTCATTGCAAATAGAGTCATGAAAAGTTGTATTACTAAATGTTAAGTTGCCGAAAAAATCCAAAGAGATTTTAGAACAAAATGTAAAAAAATTTTCGAATTGGTAAAAAATCGACTTCCATTTTTCCATAAGAAAACGAAATGACTTTCCTAACGAGTTAATTTGTAGATAGACTTAATAATTTGTAGCACGATCTTACTTATTATAATAATATAATTGTTCACTTACTGTCCACTCGATAGAACAACACAGTGTACGCAGATACAACCGGCATCTTTGAGCGTCCAGAGGTGACTAAATCAACTCGGTGAAAATGTCTGTCCTTAGAGTAGGGATGGGTCAATCAACTAATAATCAAAATATCCAGCATGTTTTTATTTTATTATGAAAAAGGTCGTCATCATCCTTCGAAGAAAATTTCAAACTACCTGTGCAAGCCTCCAATGTCTGCCGGTGCAATGCAGTTGATCGTGCCGGATAAAAACCACGTGGCTCGGATGTCTTCGCGTTGATTTATGACCGCCGCGCCGATCATTACGACCCTTGTCGTTATATATCAATGGACCCGGTAGTTCCGGTAATTTTCGTTTCTGATTTATCTGGCCGCGCCGACAAATGTCTATTAACACCGGAGAACATTAAAATTAACATTCCCAAATGCGTTCCTAACACCCAGTCTTTAACGGGGAAAAATTATAAAATAATTCAGAAAACTGGAACCAGTATAGACGCAGGACGTTTACAGGGTTGGCAGAATAAATAAATTGAGCCAAGAACAGAAGTGGGACGGAACCTAAAAATGAAAACAGTCAGGAAAAATGCTAAAAATGGGGCCCTGAGTGTTTTCGAGGACATAGTAAAGGTATTTCTTCAAGATTTCTTCTTCACTTATTTTTTAAAGAACAAAAAAAAAGAAGGTAGGCACAATGAAGGGTACGCAGTGTGCTTGATAATTACCATAATATGTGTTCCATTTATTAAATTGGAGATATAATACACAAGCGATAGATAACACGTATGTATAATTTATACAATACTTTATACAGATTGTCTCTATCCTTCGCTTAGCGATTTTACCTAAATACTGTACAGCGATGTCGGGTTACTCGAGTATGCAACTGAGCGCGTATACGCTGTGTACCTGGCGTTCGAGGACACTGTTTTTTTTATCTTCACAAATTCACAAATTCGCTCGTCCGGGCTTTTTTTTTTTTTTTTTTCGATGACAACGATTTCCCCGAGTCCTCGAGCCGTTCATACATATTTATACGTGTACGTCTACGTTCCTATTTCTTGCGTTCGCCGGTTCTTTTCTTTCTCTGTTTAAATCAATAGGGTGTTACCTACGTTAACGGGTGGCGCGGAAGTAACCGAGCGAACTACCGGCCTCGCGATACTCGAATAAGCGAGCTACACGTCGAGTTCGCGGCGATAACAATCGTCCACACTTTTTAATACTTTTGGCGGGAGAACTTTGGTCCCGTCCCTTCTCCCTCCAGACGTAACTTAAACTCGAATATTTACAGAGGTCTGACCAGTCGTCGGACCGGACGCGTCCGTTTTTAGCCCCATTTCCACCCGGTTCTCTGCGGGGAGTATCTACAAAAAGATTCGAACAGGAAACGAAGAGAAAAGGGGAGGTCTCGCCCGGGTAGCGAGCCGCGTTCGCAAGTCTTACTTCCGAGCCACCCGATGTTGCTACATCGGACTCTTACTAAGTATGTTAAATATCACATTCACGTTTATCGTATCTACAGAATATACAAAGGCGCCTGTCCGTCGGATTCACCGGGACTTGGATGAACGAACACGTACAGACCCCAGCAGACATCATTCGTAATGAAAAAACATAGTTTATGGTTGACCGAGAAGATATCAGATGATTGCATAAGTTCAGAGCCGATTTGAAAATAATATTCAACGGCTAAATCTTGAAGAATACAGTTTTATTAAACGTATTAGGAAAGAATAGTGACTATATCATTTTTTACACTTATGCAATCATCTAATATTTGTAACAATTAACCCTCCGCCGAGGAGAACATTTTCCAGCTTATTGTACATTGAAGTATTGCCTCGATAGACGTGGAAATATTTGTAGAAATAATTTTATGTAAGTAAAAATAAATTTTTAAAAAATGCCACGTTTTTGAAATATTGTAAATAATTGATTACTAGAAACTGCGGATTGGAAAGAATGTAAGAATGCAGATGTACTAAGTACTATTTCGCTCGGGTCTGCAGATATCTGTTCACTCTGTCTGCCTCGCAGCATCTTCGTCTCCTTCGACCATTGCTCGACAGTGAAGCAAGTCGTTCAACGAGACATTCTAAGGCAGGACTCGTAACCGCCTCGCGACGCCATTTTCTTCGTCCGCTCTCCCTCGATTATTTACAAGTCTGACTAGATTCACGAAAACGGGACTCACTGGCGCGCTTAACACTAAATTACTCATGAACCTTGGCGCTAGTTTCGCGGATGTCCGAAGGGTTGTTCACTTTTGCCAGGAATGATTCGATATCCTGTGAACGATCTACACAACGACACGTGGAACCTTATACAAATTTGTAGCGCGTGTACTATGTTTAACAGAGTTCCACACGGTTTCCCTTTGTTTCCGAGTGATCGAAAGCGGATAGATATTTTCCTCGATTCTCTGCAGAAAGTTCCACGGTTCGATGATCGTTCTCCTCCGTCGATACGGTACGAATATCTTGGTACAAATATATACAGACGACGGTTGCTTCGTAGGAGCATCGAGAACCCGCTTCGAGAAGGAAAAATCTGAGCATCGTGTCACCGAGAGACACTCTTCAATTTCTGATAAGAACCAAGCTCGCCGCTACGAATCCATTTCCAGCTCGTGCAAAAAAACATCCCGGAAGGAAGCAATTTCCGAGCGCTATGCGAATCGATTGTTTCGAAGGCGGAATCAAATTTTCCAAGCCTCGATCCTCTCCGTCGCGATAATCTATTTTTGAATAGGTGCCTACCTAGCGTTACGTCTCTCTCTCTCTCTCTCTTTCTCTCATTTTTTCTTATACATTAATATCGTCTTGTTACTCTTTTTACACTTTCTAATGCCTGTATTGTTGTTCGAGCTCCCTTCTTAGCCTTTTCGCGGCAGTCTCGCTGTTCCCATCGCCCTCCGTGTCGCTACAGCCGTCCTCACCCTCGCCGACGACACCCTCCACCTCTTCTTGCCGCCTTTTCGCCGTCGCCATTTCGGCCGCGTGCTTTTTCCGCCATTTTGTCCTCCTGTTCTGGAACCACACCTGAAACAAGAGTCCTCCGGTCAGCGTTCGTTCGATTATACACCAGGAACATCCCCTAATTCTACACGCCGTCAACATGCTTCCATTTTCCTAATTTTTCTTTCTTTAAAATCGATAGATGAATAACAAAAATTGAATAAAGAGAGAAATCATTCTTCAAGGGTGGTTTTCCGGTGGACAGATATATCAATAAGAGTTATTTAAAAAATGACTGTATCAATGTACACGCAGCACCTAGACTCAGTACAAAGAAGGGGATGAAACGGATAGGGAAATGTAGAAGCAGGGGTTGGCTCGATCAAAAACAAGCGAATCGCGCGGGGGGTAGTAGTAACAATTTTTAGGAAGCAGTTCGGGGAACAGATTCTCCGAGGAATGCTTTTGCTCGTTGTTTCCCAGTCGACGGGGTTAACGAAAGCAGTAGCATGATTGCGGGAGGGGTGGTTTGAAGAGGAATCGACGTTTCGCTCGCGGGGGTGGTGGCGACGCCAGCCGTTCCCCGAGAGAAAGAGAGCGTCCGACACAGTCAATCTCTCCAGATTGTCTGGCTTCCTTTCTCTCCGTTATCTTAATTCCCCGAGTGTTTTAATTTTCATCCGAACAGCTATTAACTTTTACGGCTGGCCGTTTACTTTTTAATTCGTTTACCGCCTTGGTGCGCGCTCGCGAGCCAAGCAAAACGGGACGAGCGAGTGAGCATTGTCTTTCTCTCTCTCTCTCTCTTGCGCGCGCTTATATCTTTAATTTAAGCTCTCGACTTGGCGGCCATTGAACAAGCCTGCGGATTGGCGAGAAAAGAGAGGGGTGGTTGCCGGTGGTTGGCGGAGGCGGGGGTGGAGTTTAGTGGGGTCACGCGGCGCCTAGCACGGATAGAGGGTGGTTTGTGGGTGCAATCGCTACGCTCGAGTCCCGCCGCTCCCCTGACGCCCGTTACGTTAATTAAATACATTGTTGCGGGGACACAGACTCCTGCCCCCGCGTATTTCGAGCTTTATAGATGTACCACCTTAAGTCGCTGTCCTCTTTCCACCATACTACGTTCTTTTCTTTCCACCAGAACGTTTCCCTCCGTTTTCATTCGGTCCAATAATAAGTTCGGTCCAATTTCAAGGTTACGCAAGACGCCGGACACAGTTCCCAGGGAAATGTGGATCGCGATAAACTCGCCTTTGCATATTTACATTTTTTAACATCAACCGGCCCGACTACGGTCGACATTCACCTAACAGCACTTCGGTTTCGACGATTCGAAATGGTATTTATTTAATTCAAATTTTACCGCGTTGTAGAGACTAATTTAGCTGCTACATACTATCGAATATTTAGTCGACAGTTTTTAGTCGACTGAAATTTTGTCTTAGTGGGTACGTTTAGATTGCGAGCTATAGTCTATGCCTACTTGTATACGTCTCATCTTTCATAAATTATTATTTATTCTTTAATAATAATGCAATATAAAGGCAAAGTGTTAATGAGATTTTTAGAAAAATATCTGTTATTGACGGTCCTGTTTTCTCTCTCATCTCTACACCGTCAAAATGTAAACAAACGCCGCACCAGGTTGGCTCACGTTGCCGCGGAGCGTGCAGGAACACGAAAAATTCAATACAGTATTCGCGATAGTTTTTTTCAAATATTTCAGAAACTAAAAGCTACCCCCTTATATTGGAAATGGAAAAAGTTGTTCAGAATGTGTTGCTGCATAACATATTAAAATTTCATCAATTGTCTTGTATGTATTCGTTCTGAATCTTACAACAACCGATCGGTGGGCTGAGTCGTGTAAATGTAACCATGCACTTGTACTATCAATCATAACCGTATCTAAAAAAAATCCGTAGCAAAACCACTCCGCTAAGATTTAAGAATACGTCCAAGTGGAAAGGGCGTGAAAATTCTCCAGCTGAAACGCCACCTTGGCTGACCGTAGGTAATTGATAAAATCGGAAGATCCGAGGGGCGAGGATCCCTTATCAGGGATCGGCCGAGAGAGAAATATTTCCGGGGTTGGTTGACCGACTCAATAATTCGTTCGATGTCCCCGCACGATATGTTGATCGCGGCTGATCGATCGGACGGTTTTATCGTTGCCCGTAATAAAAAAGGAAAGAGGAAGAAAAAGCTCGACGAGGGAGGAGGATGGAGGGGGGTTGGCGAAATGAAAAAGAAAGCTGGAACCGGAACGGCCAGGGATAAATTTTTATCGGCAGTCCGCGAAGACAGTGTGACACCCGACTCGGATTCCGGATTGAAAGTCCAGGCTCGTTCCCGAGATCAGAAATTCGATTTTCATTTACGAGCGACGTTGCCCGAGGATCGCGCGACTCGACTTTTAAGGGACGCGCTTTACCGTTCCGAGCAACAGTTCCGACATCTTCATCCCGCAGCTTTTTCGACGTACTTTGGGACACACGCGCTGGGGTTGGTTCATTAAAATCTTTCTCTATCGTTAGAAACGATCGTAACGAGCGAACGGTAACTGCAGTCGCAGCGGTCGCTCTCGTGTTTCCTCTATTTATTGGCTGGCGCGTTTCGGGCAAACCGTGTATAAAACGGACGGACGATTCGATGATAAACGGCTCGGCCGCGATTCGATTTATCTTTATCTCGAACGAAACGATTCTCCGTCCTCCGTCCACGCACACGCTCCGTAAGAATTGATTTTCGGATAACGCCCGGTGGAGGCGCGCGCGCGCTGTTTAACCAGGAATTACCTCTAATTTAATAGACCGTAATGGGGCCAAAACGTGACGCAAGTACCCGATAATAACCCATTAAAATCTCCGCCGCTTTACATGCCCTCAAATTGAACGATAACATTAGAACGGCCGATTAAAACGGTCCTGGCCAACGCGTAATTGCCCGAAGAAATTCGTTTTGTTCTCCGCTGATCAAAACTCAAACGCCAATGGCTTTTACAACGATCGAACGTGTGCATAAAAATAAGTAAAATCGCGAATTCCGCACGTCGACGTTTAATTGGGTGTCGGTAGGCCCGGTGACGAGGGGGTGGATTTCTATTAACGAGCATCGGATCGACGTTAATAATCGCGAAGCCGCAAACCTGGCTCACAGATGCGAAAAAACCAGCTAAGCTCGCGACCCCTCAAAAATGGCCACAGCTGAGGCTGGTCCAAATCCCGGCCGTATAAAAAATGTAACCAGCTCTCTCTCTCGTCGGGGGCTGGGATAATGCGCGAGATTTGGTTCGGCATTTTCGGGATTTTTCCCGGCGAAGAAATATAGTGGTGAAATGTAAATGCAGAGGAAGATCTTTCCGGCGAGTCATTCGTCTTGTTTTTGAACGCATTAGTCACGCAGCCGTTGCTCGCAAACGTGAACGCCTCCCCTAACTCGTGCCCGCGCACCCCTTCGCCTTAGCAGCTCGCAACTGTTCGATTTATTAAATCAGGATTATCTAAGCCCATTACTTTGTCCTGTAAAGCCAGATACAAAACCGCATTTATAACTGCGCAAAGCCCTTATACCGGAGTGTCGATCTCTCCGTCTCCCTCTCTCATTCTGCACCACCCCCCTTGAGTCTCTGTTTCCCTCTGGACAGTCTCTCTCTCTCTTCGCGTTTCGTTCAACATCCCCCTCTCGGACCAGGTCGTAACAGATAATACCGACGGTATCTGATCTCGTTGATATCGCCGGATAATTTACTACGCGAAAGATTACACGTGTGTGACTCACATCTCGATACGCGATCCAGAAAATTTACATGGACACGCGTCGTTTCGCGGACAACCACCCTCCGCGAAACTAGACGCTCGGCGAAATGCAATCTGATCGCGCGACGATTGAAACGCCCCCTGTTAATTCGATTGCTGCTTGGTCTACTCTCTCCGCCATTGTTCATTGCAATTTGCTGTTACACGCGTAATTTGCTGAATTTCTGTGGGGAAGAGGATCGAGAGCAAGTCCGGAATTGTTTATAAAAATTCGATTGTGCTAGGTGCACGGTAGTGCACCAGCCAAGTGCAACAGCACTACCTCCTTTTAAAAGAAACAAGTTAGCTGTTTTTTAGGGACTTGTAATTCCGAACTGGAGGCAGGTGGAGAAATGTAATTTCGTATAATTGTTAAATGCTATCATATCTCAATATTGATGAAACATTAATCTTCCAACATTAGTAGGTTCCGAGATATAGGACCTCAAAAATTGCTAAATTTGTGATTGACTGACTGACTGACAGATCATCGAAACCTTTTGGGTACTTTTCATTGATCTGCAAGCTTGAAATTTGGTACATAGATGCACCATAACAAATCATCGAAGGAATAATTATCAAAGTTTGCAATCACAAACCTCAAAAAAAAAAAAAGAAAGAAAAACTACCGCAAAAATGAAGAAATTTTCAAAAGGCATAATCGAAAGCATTTAGTATAAACTTTCCCGTATTTTGTTTAATCCCACAACTTTTTACGTCCATAGAGAACTTGGCTTCTGTTTGCAGGATGTTTTTCTTAGGATTCAGATTTTCCGCCCTGTCAAATTTCCCTGGGCATCGTTCAACGGTGTTCGTCTTCTCGACTCTTTTACTTTCTCCTATTCTATCATTCCGCGCTGCTGCGTGTCCACTTTTCCCGTCCGCCAATAAAACCCACCCCCGGAGTGTTTCCCGGGGAAGAGAAAGACGTAATCGAGGACTCGATGATTAAATCGAGAGCCCCCCCTCGACGCCCGAAACATCGAATATTAATGACGCTCCGGCCCGGAGAGAGCGAATGGATAAAAATTAAAGGCGACAGTCTGTTCTCTCTCTCACTCTCTCTCTCTTTCGCTTCGGGGGTCATTTAATTACGCGGAGGCCGAGCGGTGTGTGTTCGATTCACTTTTCTATGCATCGATCGGCTCTCGACCGTAATAAACCAACTGCGCTCGGGCTTTTTATCGGGTTCGCATATCATCGGAAACTACCGGATAAATTCATCGGGAGGTGGATCAATGAGGCCTTAATGAGATATATTACCAAATGAGAGTGTTTATATTGAATGCGGTCGGCGTGGTCGCGGCTGGCTAAGCACCGATCACGCACGTTGCGGATCTAGACCGTCCTCGAAATTAGCGTCGTTATAACAACAAAACAAATGACCATTAATCAACAGCACCGTCCTAATTCCCGTTCACTCTCCTACTAAAATTTCCTTTCGATTTCGCCCGCGACTATTTTTAACGAACCGTTTTCGATATTCACGTTTCACACAATTCACGTTTCGAATTGTCTTCCGGAAGAATCTTCTCTCAGGGATGTATTTTACACAGTTGCGGTTCAGACATTTAAAGTCGGGAACAACGTCAGACCCAGCGAAGTTGACTCGTTCGGCCAGAGATTAATGCGATTCAAAGGTCCCGGAGAGTCTCCGTAATGGATTCAGAATCGTGTCGCAGAATATCCACTGATTTCCTGCGCACCGGATAGCGGAAAAATGAAATTCATCCGGCGCGGCGGCGCGGATCGGCTCTCGCAGCCCGCGCGGATGCTTAATGACGCGTGGAGAATCGTGCTCGACACTGACTCGGATGTCTCGCGCGTCATTGAGCCCGCTTGTCATTCAAACGGCTCCGTTTTATCGACGCGTTGCGATAAATTTTTCTGGTCGGCCGCGCTTTCGACAAATTTTCACGAATTTCCACCTTCCGCGACTCTTTCGAGCCACCTTCCGCCATGCTTTTCACGTTCACAATGGGATGTAAACATTGTTGTCTCCAAGAAGGGATGCTTAAAGCCCCAGGTATTAAAACTGTATTACCTTTTTTGTACATAAATAAAAATTTCCTTGAAAAGCCAGGAATATTATATCAAATGGTTGCTCAATGGAGAATGTCATCTAATTGTCTCGTGACATTGGCATCAATATTTCTAGCCCCTAAAGTATCATTCAAAATTTCCAAGGCTACTTGAAAATCATTGGAAAAATGCTGCGAGTAAATAAAACGGAGAAATTCGATAAGCCTGAGCGTCTATTGCGTTAATTGTTATTGGAAATGATTGCAGGAGAGAATACGTCGTTCTAATCTCTGCGTCAGGTTATTCCAGCAGCTCGATCATAATCCAACGTAATAGGACCGACAGGAAAGTCTGCGGTCGGCCAACAGACGTTCGCAAACACGCAGCTTCGAACCTAGTATCGCCGCTCGTGTTGATCACTGTCGTTCGCCGCAGCGTCAACAACGAAATCTATGCCGATCGTTAATTTCCGGCTCGCAAATAGCGGATTCGCGCAAACAGGAAACATTGTAACGCGACGGATTACACCGGACGTTGAGTGGTAACGCGGCTGTGCCCGATCCTTCCTTATTATACAACGCTGGCATCAATTTCTTTTCATTTGTCACGGGATGGAAGTCGGCTTGAATAAAGCAAAACTCGTTTGCTCGTCAAGAAACAAAATCTTCACGATTTAATCTTGGATTTTATGTATTCGTGACGGAAGGTGAGGGGTTGTAATTTAAAACGATGGAGAGATTAGAAGAATTTAAAAATAATATTATTTTCTAAAATATATTAAACAACCAGTCGTATAAATGACAATTTATTCATCTCGTCTTTCGTTTAAAAAAATCAATTTCTATTTCGCTTTAGTTTGCCGCAATTCCGAACATTTTTAATTTACACGATGATCTAGTTATTACTTTGTCACGCCATGTTGCGAGATATTCGTTGTGCAACGGAGGACCGCGGGCAGAACGATCGAAAGATCGTCGCGGGTGCAGGATCACGATCCTCTAAATCAATCGGGGCCAAAGTAATTTCTCGTAATATTACAAAGTGCTTGGAGCAGAATGTTTCTTCAAATAATAAGTAATGCGAGCGGCGAGAATGGCAGAGGGTAGTTGGCTGTTGGCGATAATGCGCTCCTCTGTATTCCGTTCTCGTACCGCTTCCCCATATCGATATGTTTCCTCACCCTTCCCATACACCCTCCCGACCAACCATTTGGCTTCACTCGAAGATCAAATGGCTTCACCGATTCGCGTTATCCCCGATATTCTATTTTTATTTCGGAATCAAATTTCGCGAGGGAGGGCGAACTTTACGGCCAACCCTCTCTTTCTCCTCGTCGAGAGGAGAAAAAAACGAGAGAGAGAGAGAGAGAGAGAGGTGAACACCTATCCGGAGTTCGCATTTTTCGATGTTCGCGTTGTGTCTTGATTTCCGACCGTGCCCGAATGAATATTCGATAATGGCGGCACGGTGTCTCTCTCAAGTTTCTAACTATCGGAAATTAAAACTTTGACTGGAATGTTTAATTCAAATAATTATCCCTTGAATCTCCATTTCAAACTAAAAACATTGTACCTTCTAAAAATTTGCGCAACTGCGCCCAGCATTTAGAAAAAGAGTTAACATCGCTTGAAGGAAATCGATCGTTTCGATAGGATCGAACAGGGGGTGTTCTCGTTGGACGCTCGAAACGGCGGAAAGTCAATTAAATAATCCCCGTCGGAACGGAGGCAAATCTTATTGATCACATCTGCGACGGTGTGTGTTTCTCTTTTGTTTCGTAAGCGCGGCGCTGATCTCTGCGAGCCGAATGAATTATGGGAGAAGGGGAATATTAATACGTGTGTACAGTGATACGGATACATTCATCAAATTTGATCAAGGAAACACTCGAGGGTGTTACGGGATTAGTTCGTCCCCTTCATGGAAGCCCGATTTGATCAGAGGAGGATTTTCAGCCTGGACCGCCACCCTCCTCCGCCCCTGTATCGACCCTGTACCCCCTTCGATCGAACGCCGGCTTTTTTCCAGGGCCGAGCTTTTACCAGGGAAAATTGGACAAGCGTTTATGGCCGCGGGAGAGAGATCCTATCGCGAAATAATCAGGACCGTGACCAGGGAGCTATCGACGCTTGGCTTGACTTTCGAGCATCGATGCGACCGTGCAAGGTGAGAATGTGATCGTTCGGCTAATTAAGAGAACAAGGGTGGTTTCCAAGAATCTCTAACCACGTGACGTGGCGCCATATAAACTTGTGATCGAGGCTCTGGAAGGTGGCAATATCGTGAAAGTCGGTCTAAACGTGGAAATATATCTGGCCGGTCCGATCGGGTGCAATTACTCGCGGCGTAAAACGTTACGGGTCCCATAATGCCCGGGGAACGCGAAAATCTGGTATCGAGAGTTTCGGTGGGTAAACGGGGTCGGCGCGGAAAGAACGCCTATGGTTAGGCGCGCGAAATAAAGTCTCCGGTTGTTATCCGTCGGCGGAGAGAGAAAGAGAGAGAGAGAGAGAGAGAGCGACAGAGAGGGCGAGAGAGCTCGTAGAATCGAGCATTATGGAGTCAAGTACATGTGGGCCAATTTCGAGGGTACTAGCTGTGGGAGGTGAATGAAGGGAACACCGCCTGCTGCCGTGATTTATCACGCCACGCCATGCTACGCCACGCCATGCTATGCCACGCCACGCCACGCCACGGCCGTACGTACATACACCACCATGATGATACATGGGTGGAGGAAAAGCGGGTAGGAGGCTTTCGCTCGTACTAATTGACGTCATCGATATTGGTATCCGTCGACGAGCAGATTACTCCGCCGTAAACAACTCCGCCCGCCTCTCCCTCCCCCTCTTCCAGCTCTTGAACCCCCCTTTCGAAGGGGGCAGGAGAGGGTGCCACCGAAACGGGGGAAGCTCGCCACCGCCACTTTACTACCACCACCACTGCGTAAACACCATCTAAGCCCGCGCGTTCCTTCCGCGCGATTCTACCCTCCGCTATTTATCCCTGGCACCCTGCCCCCTCTCCCTCACTCGACGTCCCCTCAAACCCACCCCCGCAACCATCCGAAAGCACCGCCACCGGTTACATCTACCAAACACCCCCTTCCCCTGAGCCCAACCCCGTTCGAGCTACTGTCTCTCTTCTGCTCCAGCTCTATCTCGCGTCTCTCCATTCCCGAGCACTTCAACTTGTTACCCCATCTCTTCCTACTACCCTCTCTCTCTCTCTCGTTAGCTCTTCTCACTCCCTGTCTCTCGATTCGCCGATACGCCTACGCGCTGGGGTGTCACGGTCTTTAACTCGCAAATGCTGCGCGTTCACTTTGCCGTATTAGATTCTAATGGGGGGTGCGCGGTGCTTGTCTGCCCCCCCCGCCCCTCTGGTTCATCCGCATTCCATCTGTACGCGCGTGTGGTCCTGGAAAATTGATTTCGAGAGTCCCTCTGCCACTGGGACACCATCTCGAGCAAACATTGCGAATGCTTAACAAATGACACGTTAGATAATAGATCGAAGAAATTATATCAGACGATTTTCCGTGAAAAGTTGAACGGAAAATGTGTAACAGGATTTTCACATCCGAGGCCTAGTTCTAGAGTAAATCGGGCAGGGAGGTGCACCGCATCTGTGGTTGGCTGACTGATTCTACTTGAAAAGGAATTGTGTTCAACCTCAATCATTCATTCAATTCGAGTTTCAGGAACTTCAGGATTTTTTTATAAGCCAGCAGAGGTCCAGGAAATATCGGAGTATTAATTTCGATAACGAAGTTGAATGGAAAACGTGTAACACGATTTTTATACCCGAGGCCTAGTTTTCGAGTAAATCGGGCCCGGAGGTGCACCGCGTCTGCGGTTGGCTGACTAATTCTACTTGAAAAGTAAAAGTTGGAATGGAGAATTGTGTTCAACCTCAATCATTTATTGAATTCGAGTTTCAGGAATTTTTTATAACCGCCAGCAGTGATCCAGAAAATATTGGGGTGTTAATTTCAATGACGAAGTTGAACGAAAACGTGTAACACGATTTTCACACCCGAGGCCCAGTTGTCTCGAATAAATCGGGCTCGAAGAAGCACCGCGTTTGCCGTTGGCTGACTGAATCTACTTGAAAAGGAAAGGTTGGAATGGAGAAATGTGTTCAACTTCGATTATTCATTCAATTCGAGTTTCAGAATTTTTTTATAAGCCAGCAGCGGTCCAGGAAATATTAGGGTGTTAATTTGGGCGACGAATTCGTGTCAGCCAGACACACTGACACAAGTTTGGATGCGTTCGCGAGATAGGGTGTCACGGTGTTTAGCTCGCAAATGCTGCGCGTTCACTTTGCCGTATTAGATTCTAATAGGGGTGAGAGCGAGCCAGGGGAGGCGAAGGATCATTCGTTGGTTCGTTCACCGAACTCTCTGCAACGCCGAAACCAACCCCCCTCCTCGGTCACCCTCCTATTTTGCTCCGTTCCGGTGCACTTTGCGCACCGTTCGCTCGACCGACCGGCTAACTAAATCATGCCACGGATATCGTTGGCAATTTGAACGGCGATCCGCGTAATAGTCTTAATAGCCGGCCGATCCCGAGCCAACCCGAGTTACCGCGCTCCACGATGATTGCTATGGCATCGTTCCTCCCGGCGATATTTCACCGAGCGTCGAATCATTCGCCGGATGTTGATCAAGAGTGAAAAGTCTCTTCGTCGATTGGGCCCTGTCGCAGACGCTAATTGAACCGGTCGTGTAATTCTCCTGAGAGGAGCGTTTGATTCCGGTTTTCATTCCGAACGAACGCTATCCCGAAAGTCAATCGTCCGTCGGACCTGTCGAAACATCCGAATTTTTCTATTTTCGTGAAATACATAGTTTTAACGATTTTCACACAAAGGAAACGACGGTGTAATGGGCGACGCGTAAGCCGCGCCCGGGTATTATCCGATTAATCTTTTGTTTAACGACGTATTAATATTGACACTTTACACCGTGGAGGGTCGCGGGTACTTCGGACATGTGTACGGCCCGGGCGGAAAATAAAAAAATCTATGGCCCGGCACGCATTTCGAAAACGAAAAACTGATATATCTGGAAACGCGGAATGACAGAACGCATATATCTTCGTTGGGCGGAACTAGCGAATCCCTATATGCCGCACTAATCCTTTTCCGATACTGAAAAAATGATAAATCTCGGATGTGAAACCACGAACGTAGGGTCCGGTCGTATCGATCTTCGCTACAGGACGATCCATAAGTGTTTCAGGGGCTAAGGTGTTTATTTTTTATAAAAGCGATACGGTACGGTGTTTGTATGGGAAATAAGGGGAGGTTGATGTAATTTGATGTCTCTCTCGGGGAGAGGATATTATCAATTTGCAGGTTGATGAACGAGGAAAGAATGAAACGATTTATCGACGGGAAAGCTCCGTCGAAACTTCTTGCATCGATAAACTTCATAAATTTATGCTGATCCCGCGACAAGCGGAACGATACGCTGATAAATAGGACGCGAGTGTGTCATTCAGCGTGTATCGCGTCCTGCAAAATAATTTAATCGGGCCCGATATTTCGAAAACTTTCGACACACGGCCACGCCACGCCGCGCCGGATCGGACGAATAATTCGCCGTGTAACATAATGTAAACGTCGATGTGAACGGAGCCGCGATTTATGCAATTTCAATATTTAGTCGCGCGCGCCGTTTACCACCGATAAATCCAGTCCCGTGGACGGGATCATTTTTAGGCTTGCCGGTGATTTCAACGCCCGATGACTGGCACACGCGTGTCACGCGAGCGTGCTACCCGTCTTGCTCCCCCGAAAACGCCGTGACAACCCTATAACACTTGCTCCAAGAATAGAGTTATCGTTTGGTTTATTCAAACACTTTAAAGAATCGTCACTGGCCTTGTGATTAATGAAAACAATTTTTATTTAGCGTAAAGCTCTATTTTAGAGATTTAAGATTTAATATAAAAATTATGAAACAATGGAATTTGCTTACAGGATAGACAGCACCGATAAAAAATTGACGGAGGCTATCAACGACGCTCCGATCGATATATTATTTTTGTGAAATGTTTTATCTGAAAGCGTCTCAGAAGCCAAAATTCTTGAATTGTTCCAACGACTAATAAATCGACGGTTGTTCAGCGGAAAGAGATCGGGAGAAGCGTGAACCAAGAATGTAATATACCGAGCACGATCATAACGGGTCAGCAAATGAGCAAAGTTCGCGACGAAGGTCTTTTTCGGCAGTGTATCAAACCGTAGAGAGCAACGATTTACGGATTTATCTGGCAATACCAGAACAGAAGTTGCTCAGTTCTCCGACGGAAACATTTTTACGGAGACACTTTAACAATTTATGTACATTCGCGAAGAAACCTGCTTCAACAATAAAAAGTGTTTCCTCCAAGGACGAGTGATATCTTCATTTTTCGAGGATCTTAATAGACGGATTAATTCTTAACTAGACAGGGAATTGTGTCATCCGTATATAGGCGAGGAGAACCGGTCGGAGCGTTAATGGTCCAGCGGTCGGTCTAATAAATAATTCATAAAACGACGGTGATTTTCAATAATGGCTTGCCGACTTTCCTACCGATTCTTATATCCCCGTGGCTCTTCTTATTTTTAATTCACGTTTTATACATTTTCTCCGGGTATCGAGCGAAACACTCGGAATATTAAACTCTGGACTGATTTCGAGAGGGGTAAGGCTGTTGGGTCTTGTGGAAATCACCGACACAGATTTCCCCGACACAGTTTTCACCGACAAAATTTAACCGACTCCAGATTTGACCGACAACGCCTTTGACCGACACGAAATTGACCGGCAACGAATCTAATATCGTTGTTGGTCAAATTTGTGTCGGTCACAATCGTTCGCGGTTAAAGGCGTTGGCGGTTAAATTAATTGTCGGTCAAAATCGTTGTCGTTCAAATTCGCTGTCGCTTAAATTCGTTGTCGGTTAAATTCGTTGTCCGTCAATTCTCAAGTCGGTGAAATATTGTCGATTAAAAGCGTGTTGGGGAAATCTGTGATTTTCATGGGACCCGGGCTATTACAGTAATTTGTTATATGACCAACAACCGCTCCAATTAATAGAATGTCTGTAAAATTTCGTGCAAAATCGAAGAAGCTTGTTTAACGATTGAAGAAAGAGTTGCTGTGGTGGACAGCGGCGGTGGAATCGTTTATAAAAGGCTCGCGTACAGGATGGTGCTGGGTGAACAACAAACATCGGAGGCCCAGGGAATCGATGGCTCTGAATCAGCGACTGGTCGCGAGACAGGCGGGTCCGCGGGTACATATTGTCGTAATATTTCGGGAAACGCGGTGGCGGGTTCGGATCCGGGGGCAATCTCACCCTCGAAGATGGCATATACGCGGAGGTGAATCGCCTCTTGCCGAGGAAATCCGAGGTAATTGAATGCTAACCCTCCCCGCGGCTTCTCCGCGCTATCTCTTTCTCTCGCGGCGGCTCGTCCAGCCCGTTCCGATCCTCGTTCAACCCTCCGAGCCCGAGGGTGGTTGGGAGGAGAGAACGGAAGAGAGAGAAAGAGAGTGAGCAGGAGAGAGGGCGCCGCGTTCATCCCCTTGCCATCACTCACCGACACAGACTTGTAGCTTTCAATAAAAATGTAAATATGGCGGCGTAGAACGAGCCAATGACAGCGCTACATCGACGCCGCTCCGCTCGGCTCCGCTCCGCGTTTCCCCGAGAGGGAGAGGAACGGAGAAAAGAGGGATGGAGACGAGAGTGAGAGAGAGGATGGTCGCGATGGCAGGGGTTGAGGCTTCGAAATGGGAAGCTCTGGCTGCGAGGGTCGAAGATGGCGAACGGGGAGGAAAGAGGAGACTGGGGAGAGGAGAGAAGCTCCTCGTAGCCGCGGCTCGAGAGCACAAGTACTACAGATGTAGCTCTCGGAGAGGCGGGAGTAAAAGTGGAGGCTCGGGGAGGTGGTAGCTGCCTTTCCGAGGCGGGGAGGATACGGGAGAGATAGGTAATAGGGGTTCTCTCAAGAGGTAGGGTGGAGGAAAAGGGTGAGTCTCCCTCGGGGAGGGAGAGAAAAAGAGAGAGAGAGAAAGGGATGGTGGAAAAGATGGAGAGAAATAGCCGGATAGACAGGGATATGAAAAAAGAGAGGGAGCTCTCTCTCTCTCTCTCTCGTCGGGTAAGAGCGATAGAGGGCGAGGCAGATAGCGGATTGGAGAAAGAGGACAACGACGGAGTTCCGGAGTGCCGTGACGCTCGCCGTCGTCACCTACGGCTTGCCCCTCTCACTCCGTTCCTACCATTTTTGTTCCAAAAGGTGGGAGAGCCGAACGGAATGACGCAGGTGCCGCAAAGCTTGACACGTCTCCGGCTGTTTTGTCACCTTCTTTTATCCGGCCAACTTTTTTTACAACGCCGCCTCGTTAGAAGCTTGCTCACCCCGGCGTTGATGGAGTAAGCCGCCGCTGAACAAACGCGTTTTAAAATTACGCCCCTTCCCCTCCGTGCGAAACCTGCCACCAAACCCCTCAAACAAGAGATGCAGAGGGAGAAGGTGCCACCGTTCGCCTGCAACCCTTAACGAAAGCCACTTCGATGACACGGTTTTTTCCGTTGTTGTCCCGGATTCCCCGTTGTTTCTCACCCCCTTGTCAGATTGCTTCTTACACGTCAAGCACGTCCTAGGCAAGAAAACCACGGGTCGCCGTCGAAAAATCCATTTTTTAAAGCAAGTTCCGCGAATATAGTGGAAATAAACATTTTCTTGTTAAATAATTGATTTAGAATTTACTCGTTATTTTCTCGCGACAACCAATGAACACTGAAGGGTTTTCGTAGATAATCCTGGGCGAAGTTCTAATTAGAAGGAAAGGGCGGTGCACACTGAGCAGCGAGTAGAACTATCGTGCACTGGTCAGACGCGACTGACGGGGCAACATAATAATCGGCGGCACGCGTTCACCGCGAATTCCTGCGAATTGATTTCCTCTCGCGCGGGTTCGTGTACGTACAACAAATTCGTAGCAGTTTCTATTTGCTCCGCAACGATTTACGAGGCTGGCTCGATTCGTTTTGATCGCGCGTTTCACTTTCGTCGCTGTTCAACGCGCGAAACGGTGGCGCGCACCGAACGAACGAACATTATAAAAAGATTACTCGAAATTTATGCCGGTAATTTATACGCGAATAGAACGGATTAACGCTCCGCTTCGGAGAGTATCCCGGAAACGGTAGCTCTCGACTTCGAGGGATATATTCTTCGCCGATAAAAATTTGCCGGCCAATTAAATCGGCAAGAAAATATTAAATAACGGCGAAGATTAAAAACCGGGCCGGTCGAGAGTTGATTTCACCGTTTTTATCGCGGCCCCCGTCGTTCCATCGTTCACGGATTAATATCGGAGCAGCGAGCGCGCTCTCGACTATTATGAATTTTTATTAACCCATCTACATCTGTTACTCATAATTAGCCGGACCCACTTAAATCACCGTGACGTTTTTATCGGAGATTAGCATAAACTTTATTAAACGCGATACGGCCGTCTAATTTCGCGAACCGGGGTGCTGCGAGGATGCTCCTCTTTCGACTCCGTTCGCGATCTCTGCAACATTTTATCGAATCCCGCCGGAAACATAGTCTTTAGACAACTCTCTATTTCATGTTATCACCGCGGGAGAGCTACTTCAATCTCGAAAATTTAAAAAAAATACATGTTTAAATTGTGTGTTTTGGGGGCAGCAAGCGTGATTTCGAGTAGATGGAGCGAGGCAGGAGAGTCCTAGGGTTTCGATAAAGCGGACGAGCGGAGGCGTCGTCGATCCGATCGATAAAAATTCCCGGCGAATCGAAGGAAAATGGCGGGGCAGGGACGGAGCAATCGGTGTGTCGGTCGTGCGCACGCGGGGGCGGCTCGCGGAAATCTCTTTCAACGGGGAAGAAAAGGAGAAGAGGAGAGAGAAAGAGCTTACCTTAACTTGCGACTCCGACATTCCGAGGGCGTACGCCAATTTAGCTCGCTCCGGTCCCGCAAGGTATTTCGTTTGCTCGAACGTTTTCTCGAGGGCGAAGATTTGCTGGCCACTGAACGTCGGCCTCGTGTGTTTCTTCTTGCCACCCTCGTGCTCCCCGGCTCCGGCCGAGCCTGTCATCGTCTGCTGACAACCCAGCTGTTGCGACACTGTAACATCGATACTTTCTAGAGATTCTCACTCCCTTCCCCTACCCCGCGTCTCTTTCTCGGATAACATTATCTCGGTCGTTATTTCTATTCATTCGCTAGCACCCGGAACGAACGCGGCCGAGAAAGAAAGATAAACAGAAACGGTTGCTGGAGGCGTCTACGTCGGGAGGGACGTGAGAAAATCGCTTTATATGATTTGTGAACAAACTACAGTATTTTATCTATATATGTCCCCAGCACGGGTCTGCCGAGGGACATTTATGCGGCAGGGACAGTATTATATAGCTAATAAAAATTTCCAACTTCATTATTTTTCATTATTTTTTAATGGGACTTCGATGGCCATATTCGTGGCATTTTTCTGATTAAAATCATACCAAATATGATATAATTCCGATGATATTTACTTGAAAAGCTCCAATTTCGTGTGAATCTTCTAGATTGAAGAATGGGTTAAATAATTTTATAAAGATCTACGAAGATCTCGGAGAGCTTCACTTTCCAACCGCCAGGGAGGGAGTAACTCCCCTGAATTCGAGTCAAATCCCCTGCAGCTGTCTTTCCAGTAATTATTCGAATTCCGACTCCACAGAGAAGGGCGCAGGAAGTATTTTGAATAAAAGCATGGTGCGCCCCGATCGATTCTCTTTTTTCGGCGTTCTCTTGAATTTTTCTATTTTCTCCTGTCGCGATATATCCCGGGGTTTTCCAGTACGGGGACGCGTGTTCGTTCTGTCATTCGACAGCGCTATCATCGTCACCGTGAAACTTATTCAATAATTGGGAGAGGCACAGTTTGCGGCGATAGCCCTTTCACCGGGCAATTAATCTTCATCAATTTTACGTCATTCTTCTTGCTCGCGGAGCTCGGTGGAGCGTCGGCGGGGACGGGGTGGTTCGGCTCTCGCTTCGAAACGATTTACATATCCTATCGATAATTACGTCATAAATTTACATCTCGTTACACGCCGAAAATGTTGTGTACCGCCGCGTATCTATTAAAAACCGTTGCAATTGTCCCGACGATAACGAATCGATCGCTTTTGCGGCGGCCGGAACGTTGTCGAATACTTCATTGTCGCTTCCGCTTCATTAACGCGCGCGCCGGTCTTCCGTTGCGAGCTGTTGGGTCAGCGTTATGCATCCTTAGATAATTAATTATTGGGTACAAGTATAATCGGTTAATTACATAAAAAGAATTGATCGAAGCTTCCTCAGTAGCGCGGTATTCCAGGCAACCGCAGCCGCACGATTGCGGCCGTTCTTCCGTTGCAAGCTGTTGAGTGAGCGTTATGCATCCTTAGATAATTAATTATTGGATACAGATATAATTGGTTGATCGTATAAGAAAAATTGATGCAAGCTTCTGCAGTAGCACAGTATTCCAAGCAACAGCAGCCACACAATTGCGGCCGTTCTTCCGTTGCGTGCTGTTGCATCCTTAGATAATTAATTATTGAGTGCTCACTTTTGAGTGAGTGGTACGCGTCCTTACATAATTAATTATTGAGTACAAGTATAATCGGTTAATTACATAAAAAGAATTGATCGAAGCTTCCGCAGTAGCGCAGTATTCCAGTGCAACAGCAGCGGCACGATTGCGAGCGGAATTTCGAGCGTGTCCCTCCGGCGCGATCTAATCGCGAGGCTCGTTGTTCGAATCTCATTAAAACGCTCAAAGCCGGATCATTACTTTGGTTTCGACGGTCGGTGCGCACCCCGGGATCGTAAAGTTCATCGGCGGGCTCGATAGGGCGCAACAAGGGTGGCAGATCGCAGTTTAATTTGACGGAATCACGCGTCCAAGGGTTAAACACTTGCGCGATAGACCGCAATCATGGCGTCTCGACGTCGGCCGGCACGTGCCGGGCCACGTGAGCTTAGTGTTCCGCAAATAGGCGGACTTTGTTATCGTTATCCTTCGCCTCGTTGATCCTGCGTGTCTCGGTGGTGCCGGGGGTTGTTGTTGGCGATAGCGATCACCGAATGAAACGTCACGAGGATACACGGCCCGAGATTGGGGTGGTATTATCGTCGCGCGAAGATGTTCACGAGCCGCCCGCCCCAACGAAAAATCGCGATTAACATTCGCCCTGTTGAGCCGACTGGGAGACGATTAGGTTGACGATTAGGGATCCTCGATCCATAATAAACAATAAATTAAATAAACTCCTCTTTTAAAGACAAATTTCTAGCTTGCTGTAAAACCTTTCTGTATTTAATTAACATATTAATATATTAATATATATATTAATATATTTAATTAACATATTAATTAACATATCAGCGAGTGGAGAATGGACATCGAGAGAAATTTTGTAATATGTTTCAGAGGAACATTAACACATTGTTTGAAAAGGCTAGCAACAGCGTAGACGCTTTCATACATGGGGTTTTCCCAGAGTGCTCCAGCCGAAGAAGATATAGCGGGGGATGGGGAAATCAGGAGGAGCGGCAAGAATTATTATAGAAAATTTGGCCGGGTAATTAAGAAGGGCTCGTGGACGAGCAGCACGCGGTCAGGCGCGTTTGCGTGGTCGCATGCAGAGCTATGGGGTAGATCGGATGGTGGTGCGGGGGTTGACGGGGGTAGCTAACGCGAGGGAAAAGGGAAAGGAGGCGTGGGGTCGTCACAACAGTATGGGTTGTGGGACTTTAATTTAATAAAGCAATTTGTAACGGAATACGGAACGAGGCAATAATGGCCAGTCGGCGGGGAGGGTTCTAATGAGCTGCTTACCGCACTCTCCACCCTCTGCTTCGATCGAGGTACACGCTCGCTACCAGCGCGCGCGGTAGGTATCCCCTATTCATCTACTTAGAAACTGCGTAAACTCGCGCAACTTTCCGCCGCGTAATTCGATAAGACCGTTTCTCCTCGTTTTTGCACGAATTTATAAGCGTCGCGCCGCCGCACAGTGTCACGAGCTATTGACAAAAATCGGAAAAGTCACT
>CM052329.1:2996629-3174660 GCA_028455615.1 Lasioglossum zephyrum | reverse complement strand
TGATACTTAAAAATAGTAAATACTATTTACTCGTAAACTTTGATTAAGTATGACTACTCATTTGTTTATAAAAGCGAATTATGATTAAAGAATGTTTAGACCAGAGCGAATAGTCCTACTTTTAGTCAGTAGCGGCAGGCATAGCAGACAAAGAGTGTATGTGTGTCGAGGAGGCGAATGTTATAGGAGTTTAAAACGAAGTTTCAGTTTCGGAAGAACTGAACTGAGAATTCATCTACTGAAAACCAGCAATAAAACAAAATTTTGTTTATAAATATCGTTTTACAATGTTTAAATAAATTACTATATTTATAATAATATCATGTTCAGATTGCTTTCAATATAAATGAAAAAACCCACTTTGTTTCATGTCTCTATCATAAACAGAACAAAAGTTATTGAATTTTGTCCAAAAAACAGGCTTTTCGTGACACTGTGCGCCGGCACCGGAATCTCTTTCCTGTCGTCCGTAGAACGAGATTGATTCCCTCGCTGTACAGAGACGCCGCCGCTGTCGCGAAAGAAATTTCATCCACGCTCTTCGAGATCGATCCGCCTACCAGTCGCAATAATTTCATACATCCTTACCATCTCAATGACAGTATTTTCTCTCCCCAATAAATGGGGTAAAGGATTTAGGAATTCATTTCTCCTCTACCTTAAACTTTTCCAACCATATTTATCATATTGTTAACTCCGCATCCAGAACACTTGGTTTCATACTTTGTTTTTCCACTGATTTTCATTCAATTCGATTGTACCAGCATTTCTCTTTTTTTTCTTTGTAAATACTTATGTAAAAAGGGCTTCTGCCCGTCTCTAATAAATAATAATAATAATCCGTTTGCTGTTTCCACGTTATTTCCATTCTCCACAAAATTTTCTAACAAACGACTCGACGATTTTCTCAGCTTCGACAGCATCAAATATTGCGAAAACAATATCCTATTTAAAGACATGTTGAGCAGCTTCTCGTTTAAACCACAGCAATCTGTTTACACGAGGATATTCGAACGCCTACGATCGTTCGAGAAATGTTTATATAATGTTTTCCATCGTCGGAGACGAGGAGAGAAGGTTGAAGATGGATGAAATTACGAGGGCACCCCGTATATTCGATACAGTTTAATATTCCGAGGGTGCGCGGCGTCGATCGGGCAGCGCCGCGCGAGCCTAAACGAGCGTCGCGGGACCATGAGATCGCCTTTCCATTAAACGCTATAGCCTGTATACCGTGAAATTCCACCTTTTACTCGGTTCCCTATCTCAGGATTGTTGCGCGTCGGATATTTACGGGCGAACAGTCTCGACCGACCGACCCGAAAGGAGGACGACTCTCGGAGACGCAGAGGATCGCCTGTTACCTGCTGAAATACTGCTTCCGGGTTATTAAGCGGCATTAGACGGTTGGGGAGCCGGTTACTCGGTTGCCGGAGAGCGAAACTCCGGGATGAGAGGCTGCTGGAGGAGGTATCGAGATCGTTCGAGAGTGAGAGAGAATTGGCTAGAGGAGGATCGCTCGAGAAGATAGGGATATATCGGTGATTGGACCGGGGGTGGCTCCTACGGTAGGCTGCTAATGACATTGGGAGGCGGTGTTGAAGATTATGATGAAGCTGTTACGAGCAGGAAATGGGTTTACCGCACCAGACTCTAGTCTTCATGTGAAAAAGGTGAGTGACCCTTCAAAGATGTTTGTACGCACGAAGCATGTTTCTTTGGGACGATCTTGATGGAACTTGAGGAACAGATCCAAAGCAACTGTTCTAGAATGTACTAGAGTACAAGAGCGTATGATTATGAGAATGTATATGTATGTGTCCTTGCTTGTGTATCAATACCGGGCCTGCTGTGGCCACGGAATCTCCGACCTTGGTTCAAGTTTGTCAGTGCTAATAAACAGTCTCATTACCACATATTTCCCTCTTCACCAAATGGAATTGTAACAGCAACTATGTTCTGTGATGCTTGAATGCGTACATTTACTTTAGAAAAGGAGAAGACACGTGTTTACTGTTCTACTGTCGTAACGAGAAGGAGACAGTCATAGACACCAACAACGAAGCTGATCACGTGTTACAATTTCGGTCACGTGATTGCAATATATATGTGGTTTTAAGGAAAATCGCCACACTCATAATTTCAAAAAATTCGAATTTATGTATTTACCGGTGTCCAATGTTAAAGCTTTAATGAGCAAATCTTCAAACGGCGATATCCCGAAAGTGATAGTATGTGACCGTTCTTTTTCACGATCACAGTTACATTTCTGACAGAGATTCCTGGCGAATGAGCCACGCGGAATAGCCAGCGCGAACAAGCAAAATGGAGGACGATCTAGATCGCGTGCTAGATTTATGTGGCAACTTTCCGCCGAATTTGCAGATTTTAATCCGCTGCGTGGCGCCATTCCAGAGGGCTACTAATCGCGAGAAGGCTCGCGAGGCCCGACGGTTGCACGCCCCCCTGGAATATCAAACATATATCGACTATATACGTCTATCGGGGGAGGTTGCGAGGGGGTGCGGGTGTGGGAGCAGGGTTGGCGAAGGCTCGCACTGGATACACCGTGATGCCACAGTTAAAATATTGCCGGAGTTATTCACGTGAGTGTGGAAAGGCAGAGGGGGGTGTGCCGCGGTGGTGCTGCGGAGGCAGCAGGCCTCGCCGGGATACGAGGGTTGATATTGAATATGATATTCCGGATCCGACGCCGCAGCAGCGGACTACCGCCACCGCTTTACCCTCTTATTCGTCCCACAGTGACATTCGTACCCGACACGACGCTGAAACAACACACGTTCGCTCGTCCACGCCCTTCCACGGGCCTTCTCCGACGTACTTACATCCTAGTATCTCCCTATCTCTTCACCCTCGGGCTGTACCTTTCTCCCTCTCTCTCTCTAGTTCCTTTTTAACCGTGCCTCTCCAATCTCCTCTCTCTGTTTCTCTTGTAACTTTCTCTCTCTCCGTCTCACGCTATTTCGCCGCCTCTGTTGGACTCTCTTCGTCCCGGAGACCGGTGTGTGCGTGCACATGTGCCGCCACCGGGGCTGATGTATGCTCCCGAAAGGGGATGCTCGGTCTCTCCTCCGCCGCCGTCACGTGTTCTTTCACTTTGTTTGTGATTTTTTTGCGGCGGCCTTAATCGCTTTTACAAATCGCTGGGGCTAGAGTTATGGAGGCGACGCGGTGAGACGACAACTTCCTTCCTTCCTTTCTTCCTTCCTTTTCTGCCTCCTCCGTCGTTCGGTGGTTCGTTCCCCGGGAAAAAGCGGTTTCCGAAGTGACTGCGGCGACGAACCTCCTCGACACGGCCAGAGGTCCAGCTACCATCCATCCCCTCTGACTTTTATTTCACCGGGTCTCGAGGTTCCTGCCAACTCTTCGTCTCATCCACAAGACGATCAGCTCTCCGTCGATTATTCCCTCTCGTAAAAATTCCAACTTCTAAATCAACATCGGAATCTCTCGCCCAACTACCACTGCGACCTAGTAGATCTTTCTGTTTCGAGAGCTCTCCGGAATTAAGGAGCCTGTTGATTAGCTCTCGAACAATTACTCTCCGATCAGACCTGGATCCAACAGTGTACTCCGAGAATGAACGCTGACTTTTGTATTTTATGTGTTTATAGGGAAAATGGGTCGATGTTATTGCAAACAATAGGAAGATTAAAATAATAGCTTTCTTGTTTTGAACTCATTTGGCTGGCATGATCTTCTTGATCTTCAGTATCACTTTTTTTCAACAGCAATGTGTTAAAGCATCTTCATCCGTTGGAGGAAGCTTGGATCTGCCCGAGTAGGAATTTTTGTGACACTAGCTGGAAAAAAATTGTTTTCCAAGATTCCTTCCTCTCGGATTCGTCTCATGGTTGTTTTCACTGATCTCTAGAATAGCATTTAGCGGCTCGACAGCACGTGTTTTTTCACTTCGATCTCCCTCCTCCGCGAGAGCAAACACGAGCAGCTGTCAAATCCGTCTAATATCGGGGGAAAGAGAAATATCTCTAGGCTGAAAAACGTGTCTCGGATGTTTTCGGTCGAATCTCTTTCTTGGAGACCTATTCGCCGCTCCTTCGGTCTCTGTTTCGACGATCTCCCTTTCCGAAAGTTATTGGACTTGTCGATTTAACTTCTATTCTTGTTGAGTTTCATTTCGAAAAATTCTAATCAACATTCGCGACAGTATTTTGCAAATATCTCAAAAACTAAAAGCGACTCCCTATATTGGAAAAAGAAAAAGTTGTTCAGAATGTGTTGCTCCACAAATTAAAATTTCATCAAGATCGGAGTACGCAGACCTTTCCTATATAATCACCTAACACTTTATCCTACCGGAAACCTATTAGTCAGCAATAATTAAACCAAAATCAAATATAACTTTTAATAAATTCAGTGTTTCGAGTATAAACAAAGTTGTCGACTTCGCCAGCAAGTCTATCTATTTTCAGAAATTGATTTATACGTTCGAGTCACTAAACATTCCACGTAAACAGTTCCGTAGAAAGCGCGAAGTTACCGTAGATGAAAAATTAAATAAATCCTTTCACGATTCACAAAAGAGACTGTTACGTTTTCGCGAGGCGACGCCGTCCCGCCGGTTTCGAATGCAGCGAGGTACGCACGGGTTTGAAAAGGAAACTCACGTGTGTGTAGTCTTGCCCGCCATGCCAGGGGATCACTGACTAATCCCTGAAGACCCGGCCAATAGACAGCGGGATGCCGTGGCTCCGTTCTTTGTTGAAATTGTCCGATACCTGCATTCAAAGCAAACACAATATGAGCGTGTGCGTGATCCAACGTCACACGATATACACAACCGTACATTCTCTCTCCTTCTGTTTATCCTTCGCATGTTCCCACCCTGCGCACCTTCCTCCCCACCCTCCCTCGGCCAATTACATTCGTTTATCGACGATTCCATAATTCTTGCCTCGCCGACATCCATCGTTGCTACACAACAAATATTTGCGCGAATAAGAGTAAACGGACACTTGCGAGCGACGGGTATGGGGCGTCGCGGCGCCGAAAAAAAATGCGACCCTTGACACACACGATATCCACGCGGATAGGATAATTGATGGAAGCACGTTGCATGCAGGAGATCGTACAGTGTTTTTCTTTTTTTTTTTCTTGTAAGTTCACCGACGGATAGAAAACACTGGGTATAATTAATCGCTCGGGAGAGTCGAGGGAATTTATGAAAGCGGTATCGACAGGGACGTTCATAGTTGCTCGTGAGATCGCGTGCCGCCAACAGGATAACCGCAACGCGACGCGTGTGGCCACGAAACAGTGCGATCCTCGCCAAAGTTGCGAATCTCGCAAAAACCTTCTCGCAAACGTTCGAACCAACCCTGAGGAAAACCTTCATCATTCTGATTTTATGACCTCGAAAAAAAACCACTCAAAAATTTCTTCTTTCTAGAATAAACTTCAAAGGGCGCCGGCCATCTAAATACTGTGGTGTCCAAGGTGGTTTCGAACCCACCTTTAATTTAAACTGTAGGTCCCGTCACGAAGTAATTCTCATAGAATAATTAAAAAAGCGACGTTAAATAAGGTAAAAAAAAAAGAAAATTTCGAAGGGGCTGGAAGAATGTTCTTACTGTTTATACAGCCGTTGATTTTTCTCGCGAGAACGTGGAATCAGAGTTGCAATGTTCGGCCAGTTCACGGGAATATCGAGAAACGTAGCGTCCAGTATAGCCAAGATGGCGCAGCGTGTTCCAGGCACCGGTACAATAATATTCAAACGATAAAGTGGAACGGAACGCGCGATCGAGAGCGAGCCTTTACGATCTCCACGGGTGGCTGTTACTTTCTACTAATTGTTACAAGCCCCGTTTCCCCGTAGAAACGGGAGGATCGGCTTTATATCGGGTTTATAAAATCCTCGGGGCAGAAAACCGGTGTATTGTTGCCTCTCTCTCTTTCTCTCTCTATATATGCGTGCGCAAGGGAAAAATTGATGCTCACACGCGCTCACGCAGGTTCGTCCTTTTTTTCCCCACCGCACAATAAAACGTTATTCCGGTTTTAGTGTTCGCCGGCGAAAGAGAGAGAGAGAGAGAGAGAGAGACAGACCGGGAAACGAGTATGGAAACGCGCGCGATACGATCGGCCGATCGTTACTCCTTTTGTCCGCTACGCTCTCTCGGATCAAATAAAATTTATTGGATCATAAACGAGTGAACCTGCACGCTCATCAACAAAAATATTCAGTATCGTAGCCGCGACCGCTTTCGGCAGCCGGTGAACGTCGTACGTCGTCGTAACCGACGATCTCGAACCGACGGATCCTCGAACTTTAATTGAACCTCCAGCAGAGATTTTTATGGGGCGTGCCCTTTCGAACGGCGGAGAAGCCACCGGTCTCGCGGCTGCCGGATGCCAAGCTGACCCGAAAATCAATCTCCCACACTCGGAAAGCTAAAGTCTCGGCTAGGGAAATCCTTGTTTGTCAGGTCGACGACTTCGACCCCTAAAAGCGCTACGAACCGCTTCGTTTATTCTACTTAAAAACTTCGAGTCCCCAGCTTATTCAATTTGGAAGCAAGTATCTTGCAAATATTTCTAAACACTTTGGCTCATAAGGAAGATAATCTTTCATAACTGTTTTCAACTTCCTGCGACCCTTCTATAAAACTGTATAGAGCGACAAATGCTGAAACTTTTAAATATTCGTCATTTATTCTACTTCAATCTCGGGGAATCTTTAATAATTCTTAATTGAATCAGGTAATCGTTAATATTCTTCATTGGAAAATTGTGAGATCAACATGGATATAGTCTTTCAAACTCTACAAGTCTCCTGACACAAGCTCGACTTTTTTTTATAAAAGAAATTCCGAAAAGTTCTATTCATTGAGCACTACTGTTCAAGAATTGAGTAACGTCGCAATAAATATTCAATTGTGAAAGAGCTGTCAAATTGTCAACGTTACACTTCTTCATTAAACCTCCTTTATATGGCTACATTTATTTGAATTCTTAAATATCGTTTACAAAGGAATCAAATGTTACTTTATCTAAAAAAATGTAAGAATGATTGTTTACCGTATATATGCATGCCTTGTCATATGTTTGACTATTGTATATATTTTTATTGATTTATACGTTATATATATTTTTTTTTATCGATTTGTACAATACGTGTTTTGTTAACAAATGTGCTAAGCGTTTTGTTAAAAGTAAAGATTACTAACAGTTCCCATTGATTAAAGAACAAATAAAGACATATTACGTGGTTTTTGAGTCTCCTTACAAATGAAATGCATAATATTCATACAAGGTTGAGTTAAATTAATGATCGATCCATGCGCTGAAATCACAAATTTATTTTATATTACATTTTCGATCGAGAAGAATTTCATTTATACTTGTTAGACTTTGTTAGAATCTTCATCGGGAGTGAACATTAGAATTATCCGTTGTCGGATGAAAAATTGCAAAGAGAGAGAGAGAGAGTTGAAAATCGTGGGGAGCGGCGAGGAAGTCGGATTCCTCCGGATGTTTTAATTGTAGGAATTTCCGATCGGGAACCAAGGTATTCGAGAACCGCGATAATAGTATTCAGCAGTGGAACGCCGATGAATTCATCGGGCTTGAGCAGATGCAGCTACCTACCGTAGGAGCCCAAGAGGATGCGTATCGAACCTGCGCGTTCCGTATTGCGCGACATGCATTGCTCGCCCATTTCGCTCGCCGTGGTGGGCGGGGATACATGTTTATACAGCGTGCACCGTCGAGGGCATACTCAAAACAGCTTATATCGTGGCTGAAAGTTATTAGAACGCCGGGGAGAATGTGTTCGTTAAGATAGCTGCGCCCGGCACTTTCCCCGAACCAATTACGCGACATTTATAGGGGTTGGAATCGTCCGGTTCCGCTCGTTTTTCGTTTCTCCTCGTCGTTTCTCGCTCGTTGCGACAATAACGTCATCCTCCTACGAAACAGCGAAAGAAAAAATCGTCTGGCCTCTAAAAACTACGGACCAGACAAATTGGAAACGGAAACAGTTCAGCAGCCGAAGATTAGGTAACCGAATAATAATGCTTGCTCGATCGTCCACGGAGAATTGATAGCAACTGCAATTAAACTAGCTCGCCTCGAAGGAGACTAATTCGAGACCCTCGTTTCCCAGGGACGCTAATTCCTAATCGAACTCTGCTTGCGGAAACTCGTGGACTGCTAACCCAGAATCTCGCGAGTAAGCCTCTTGATCGACACACGAACCTGAAAATCTCAATTTTCTCTCTGTTAACTCGACTTTCGAGTCTCGCGATTTTGGCAAATGAATCTTGTCCCGACGGTACAGGTTCGTTAAAAGTTCCCGCTCGGTTTCCCAAGAGATCCCGGGAACCCTGGGACGTGTCATCCGGTCTGCTAAGAACACATAAAGGCAGAGACTCGCCCGGACTGCTCGGTATGTAGTACATACAATATGTATATGGACCCGGATATCCCGAATACTGCGCGAGCTTCGCCGGAATCCGAAGCACCCGATTTCGAGTCATTACGCGCACGTTTCTGGGCTGGGTCTGAGTCTGGCGACGGTTAGGGCGCTAACCACTTCATAAAGATACCCGATGATGCTCTTCGACTCGTCACCGAAGCGACGCTCGCCAATTATTCCGGAGTCATTCTGTCAACACGAATATAATTCATCTTTCGGTTCGAAAACAGTCAGATTCATAAAAATGTCGAATTAAACTTTTGTTCAAATTTGTAGAATTGTTGTCAAACAATTATACATTGAAAAAAGCGAATTGAAAAGAGGAGAAAAATGTTGAAAATTAATATTGGAACCTTACATGACAAAATGAATGTAAATTGATCTACGATCATCCAAGAACAAGTCTACAATAATTTTGCAATTTGTCAGATTCAGAGAAAGTCGAATTAAGTTTCTGTCTTTTATAGAATCGTCGTCACACAATTATACATTGAAAGAAGAGAATTGAAAAGTGGAGAAAAATGTTGAAAATTACTATTGGAACCTTACATGAGAAAATGAAGTTTCAATAGATATTTGTACACTTCAAATGTAAATTGAATTGCGATCATCCAAGAACAGATCTACAATAATTTTGCTATTTCCCGACAGAAATGTTAAAAAGAATTTTAAAAAGATATTGAGAATGGATTTACAATAAATTTATAGAATGGAACAAGTGAAAATTCTATTTCTTGTTTTCTAGTCGAGGTTGAGGTTTGCATTAAAAATTGAGAGATCGAATGATATTTGTGCGGTGCAACGCGTCCGGGGGGAAGTGATACAGCACCGGGGAATGTAGTTGAGGAACACTGTGGCCACTATAAAATTGTTTTCCTTCCAATAAAAGAAGAAATCTTCGTCGTGGCACCCGTAAAAGCCAGCCGAGAGGGGTCCCGAAAGAATCTTTCGCGATTTATATCCGGCTGCTGTGCTACTTTTGTCCGTGGGCGAACGTTCAAATATCTTCGGGGATCGTTCTCATAATTCGTAATAATGGCGCCGGATATAGTTTAAAAAGAGCGCGTTCCCTCTCGCGAGCATTGTTTAAGGTCCGCCGTGACTTCTCCTCGTTTCTCGTTATTCCGGGCACGATCTACCGCCGCCGTTTCTCCCGACGTTTTCATTCGGTTGCGATAAATATTCACTTCTATCGTCGCCAAATACGTTTCCTTGTACCCGACCGTGTAATTACGCTGCAAAAATCTGCTACCAAATTTCCCTAGCAGCAAGAATAATCTGTTCGTTCCAAGATTTTTCCCATTTTACATCTACACTCTGCGTGAATTGACAAATTCAAGTTTCAATTTATATTTATCTGGAACACTACTATTAGAACACTGCCTTTTAAGGAAATGCGATAAAAATGTTTAATTGTTAGACTGCGGATCCTTATGCAAAATCTTTTCGCTTCGTTTCAATTTATATTTATCTGGAACTATTATTAGAAGACAGCCTTTTAAGAAAATGCGATAAGAATGTCTAATTGTTAGACTGCGGATCCTTATGCAAAATAAAAATGGTCCGATTGCCAAAAATAAGAACTAAATTGAATGTTATAAAAGAGAAATTGACATCTTCAATTTTTAAAATTTCCCATTGATTTTATACTTCATCCACTCGGTTTGTCTATAACTGCATAAAGATCCCCAGAGTACTAATTGTCATTGGAGGGTATGATTTCTCGCGTTGCGAAAGCCTCCGACGGGACCGAGCGACGCACGAAAAGATTCTGGAACAAAGGGTTTTTCAACGAGCAAACGGATGCAGAAAATTCGAGGACCCTCTAAAACCCGACCTATATTGTCCTCGATCTAATTCACCGACTCATAAACCCTAGTCACGCGCCACCCTCGTTCGTAAAATATATTTAGTGTTTCTGAGCGGCGCTCGACGGCCGCACTCTTAAATTTATAATCCCTTGTATGTGCCGCGATATCGTTAATAACGGGCCGAGAAGTTTGTGAATGAACCCTTTAACGTCGGCCCTCGCATCCACAAAATGGCGAGCGGACTGCCAGAGCGAAACGACTCGGTTCGCCGGAGCTTGTTTCACCGATTATCGCGAAACGACGCGATCAAACATATTACAACAGCATTTTGAAATTCTCCAGAACGTGTTTTATATCGTAATTAGCCGGGTCAGAAAGCTAATGAAATTCTGGAAATCGGGAAGCTAATACGGCGGTTTCGTATCCCGGGGGAAATGCGACTGCTACGAGGATACTAATTCGACGAGATTAATAGAGTGATCCGAAGTGTCGAATAAATCGGATTAATGCTTGCTGATGTCCCGAGCTCGTGAAAAGGTGCGTATTTAACGGTTCCCGTGAAAGAATATTTTAAGCAAACACCATCCGACGCTTCAACAATAAATGATCTGTATGTCCGCTGCTTGTTATCCATTCGTTTGCGAACGTTTCTGTATTAACCGGGGGTTGATTCATATAAATAACAATTTTGATCGCATCTCGAATCGCGTTTTCGTCTCGCAGATCGAATTTCAAAACAACGATGGAGCCTGGCTATGTTTCATAGTTCGCGAGGCAATGTTTCCTAACGGATCGGAACCCCCCGACCGTGTTGGCCGCCGTCGTCAGGTGGTTAACCCAAAATATGCTAACTTTGGATCATGCGACCGTGCGCCGCTCATCTGGTTCGGTTTCTCGGCGAGGATCGTTGCCTGATTTTCAATCCAACTTCCCCGACTCGTGGAAACCATCGCTGACCAATGCCCGAGCCAAACGAACTTTCTTTTCCTACTGGGCCGAGCGAATTTCTATTTTTCTCATCGCTGATGAAATCTTTGGGTCCGGGAACGGAGTCGCGTCGAAACCGATGGGGAAAGGTGGATGAAAATTTCACATACTTCGTCTGGGAACCGATCCAACCCTTAAATCCACCAAAGAAAAGAATAGGAACGTTGTTCTTCAAAGCTTTAAAATTATTTATACATTTCGGTTGGCTATGCAAAAGTTTAGGGCTGAACTAGACGAAACTGGCAATCATTATGACAATTTAAAGGCGACGAATGATCCGGACGGATCCATCAAGCAATTCAAGGGGAAGATTGAGGAATTCGTGATACCGCACGCGGTCTGTCGTTTTTAGTCCCCTGTCAATGTTCTGATCGATCACTCTCCCTGTGAAGTTACAAACATGCGACACGCCGTTCCTCATTTTATTCAATCCGATTTGGGTACATTAACAGACGAGTCAATAACGTAATTGTTTCTTTCCTATTATCGTGAATTAGTCAGGGGATTAATTACAAAGTGGACACAATCATTCCAAGATGATACCAGTCACCGGCGACATACTTGTTCCCAAGTTTAGGGACCAATTTCAATGATGAACTTACTGATCGCCGGCGACTTATCATAGACTCGGTCAAACGCAACAACTCCTTAATTTTCTGAACCCCAAAGATCGATCAGGATGGAAATTTTCGGAACAAAAAATTCTGGACCTAGCCCGAAATTCTCGAGACCTGGCACAGCTCTGCCGACAAGCCAGTGACCAGTTTGCGGATGAGTTTAGTACGGTATCGCCATAGAGTTGGTCAAACGCAACAACTCCTAAATTTCCTGAACCTCAAAGATCGATCAGGATAGAATGATAGTCCCAAAAGATCCTGGGAATCCGGAAATTTTCAGAGAAAAAGACTCTGGACCTAGCCCGACATTCTCGAGATCTGGTACAGCTCTGGCGACAAGGCAGTGACCACAGTTTGCGAGTGAAGAGAGAAGGAATCTGAGTGGATACGAACCGGAGGACGCGGTGAATCCCGCGTGCATCGCGTATCTAGGCGTCGTCATGTGTTGAGGATGCGGCGAGGGTTGTAGGGCGGCATGGGTTGCGGAGACGGGTGCCTGAGGGTGCGTGGCTGCTGGTCTCGACAGTATCGAGTCGATCCCATGGGGATTGCTTCCGACGGAGGTGATGGAGGTTGCAGGACTGTGTTTGCCGCTTCCAGTGGGCGAAGGTTGTCCCTGGGTGATGGTGGACAGCGGCACGCTGATCCTGGGTAGCTGTAAACCTGGCTGAGGTTGCTGTTGATGATGTGCAGCCTGGTGTTGTTGCTGGTGTTGCTGTTGCTGCTGATGCTGTTGGTGTTGATGCTGTTGATGATGGCTTCTCTCTGCCATCGAATGAAGGGCTGCTAGAGGTTGGCTAGCCAGCATGCTACCGCCGGCCGCGCTCAGGTTCAGAAATTGGAGAACGTGCGGCGCGGCGGCCGCGTGAAAGTCGTGCAACCATGGTGGCCTCGGAGGCGGCGGTGAGTGGCTGGAGGCAGGCGGAGGCGAACACGAGCCTAATGAGGATCCCGCCGAGGAACTCCTGTCGCCCTCCAGGTGGCTGTTCCGCCTGTGAGCGTCACTCAGCGACGACATGTTCTCCGGCGGTTCGGGAGTGGATCGTGATCGCGGCCGGCCCTCCGAGCACGGTTCCCCCCCGGTGTCGTTGCAAGTCTTCTTGTTACCGTTGTTTGTATTGTTGTTGGTGTTATTGTTGTTGTTGCTGTTGGCGTTATTGCTGGTCAAGGAACACACCATCTCGCACCACGCATAGTTCGGCAATGGACGGAAAATCTTGGTGGAGCGTCTACGCACGACTATAGAGCAAGTCCTCTGTGTAGTTAGCTCCTGAATAGAAGCGGCGGCGGCGGTGGGTACACTTTTTTTCCTTTCTGGTTTCACTGATACACACGAGACATGTCGCAGAACACTGATCGCACAGACGGGGGTCTATACAGGGTAATATCGAGGCTGGTCTTCACGAGTCCCGGTCACTATCCTCGCGATCCATCCTAGGCGAGCCGAGGCTCGGCTGTCACTTCGCGATCGTCGCGTTGCCTGGTCCGGGCTGTCCCAGGGATCAAGAAGTAGTCGTCACCGGCGGGAAAGAAAGAGAGAGAGGGGGGAGAGAGATAGTAAGAGGTAGATAGATAGAGAGGTAGAGTAGAGAGAGACGGAGACAAAGAAAAGAGAGAAAGAAAGAGAGAGAGAGAGACTGCGGAACGACGTCGGAAACGCCGGCAGGACCGTGTCTATGGATCGACGCGTGCGAGAACCGATGGGGGGTAGCCGAGTGACTCGCCAAGTGGTGTGCGACTGGGTTGCATCGGGTAGCAGCGGCAGCGAGTCGGCTCGCTCGTCGGCCGACTTACTCCCGGCATGGTCGCTCCTCGGCGGGGGCTCGGATTTCGGGTGTTCGGGCTCGGGTCTCCCTTCGGCGATAGGTCGGCTGTGGCGCGGCAGCCGTGAGAGGAACGAGTCGATTGGCGTGGAAACGGTGGGTCGGTTGGCAAGCGAGGGGCGGTTCTTGTCGCGGATTGGCTGGCGCCGGTCGTTCCTCCGGAAGAAGAGGTGTTTCGGGCGGGGCCTCTCAATCTCGCGTTAGCTTCTTGTTAAGCGTCTTTCATTGTGTGTTTAAATTCGTAATTTATGATCCCGACTGAATAAAACAAGAACTCGCTGGTTCGCTTACTGGCTGGCTGGCTAGCGAGGCTGGCTGACTGGCTGGCTGGCTTGCTGGCTGGCAGAGCTGTTTGGCTGACTGGCTCGCTAGTTTGCTCGACAACTGGGCACCTCTGTATGACTATGGTGACACTACCGCCTCGATAACTTCCTTGCTCGCTTCCTTCCTTCCAACCTCCCTCCCTCCCTCCCGCCCTCTGAACCTCCCACCGCTCCTCAACTATACTCTCACTCCTCCTCCCCGCGTCCTCGTACCGTTACGTTTCCACTTTCTACGTAGCACCCGACACCCACCCGGTCCACCCGAAACCACCCCTAGAAGCTTTCCCAGCCAGTCAAGTACGCGTAGACCGAACAAATCGAGTTATTTGCTTCCGATGGTCCATTTGGCTTGTTCCTCGCGTCCTCCACACGTATGGCGATGCACGTGTCAACGAGAATTCGGTTACTTCGGCCCCCGGGGCTAAGCCATCGCCTCCGCCTCGCCAAGCCGCGCCGGTATGACGTAACTAATGTTGGATCAACTTAACCACCCGAAAATCCACCCGCCCCTACTCGACCCTCTGGCGCTCGACCAATCTAATGATCGGCTGCCACCGGTCCAACCTTTCGCTCCTTTCGCTCTCCGGCGACGATGAATAATTTATGCCGCTCTTCCACGGCCATTCTCTCCCGGTTACATTCTATTTTTCCCCGCAGCTTCGACGCTAACGCCGCGGAACAGGCAACCACGCCGAACCACCATGGCGGAGAGGACACCCGCGGCCAGCGACGCCGAAACCGATCCTCTAGCTTTTCCACCCGGTGTGCCCACGCAAGGGACTCGCTTTTTACGAGTCTACGCCGCTGCGTCGACGCTCTCGAACCGAGGCGAACGTCTCTCTGTGACTTCGGGGAGAACAGGATGAAAAGTTTTTAGCGAGATTATTATATAGCTTGGAATTATGGTGAAATAAAGGTGGCATTCCACGGTTATGTTTAAGGAAGATTTTTACTTCGTTTCCACCACGAGGATCTCGGTCACGTTGAAACACATTTGTCTCTTGTCCCGGGCTTTTACGGAACAGTCTACGAAAATAGGATTGCAGAGATATAATAATACTCGCGCGGCTCGTCTCGCCTCTTTATCAGCCGCTAATAAAAGCAGCCTTGTTTAAATAGAGGATCGCCAGATTATTCAGCATAATTGAACGTCGCTATCGAGCCGGCCATATGCCGGTGTTTTCACGAGCCTTTAAATCGCGGCTGTTTTATCAAGTCTGACATCGTCTCTACCGTGTATCGTGTGAAACGGATCATTGCGAGAGAGTGTCTGACGAAGGGAGAGAGAGAATCCCTCGAACAGATTCGCGCCCGGGAGTTTTCGACTTGCCACCTCCGGCCGCGGCGATAAATCAAAATTAACTTCCGGCGAAGGACGATCTCTCGTGTCGTCCGCGTTTCCCCGGGAAAATGGAGCTGGCGAAACTTCTTCGTGGAAATTAAACGTGAATTCGGGACGAGGTGGATCGTCGTCCACTATTTTTCCCGGCGTGACTCGGGAATGGCGATTCCCTGGCTGTAACTCCCTTCCTCACCCCGGCACTTTTTCCCCCCTGATCGGCCCAATGGAAATATTTCAACTTCGACTTTGATACTCTGCCGAAGTCGGGAAGAACACGGAGTGCTTCGTCGCGGGCGAAAATACGAAAATTATTCGACTTTCCACGGAAAATACTGCAACCATTATACTGTGGATGTCCCCCCCCCAGAGTCCTGAAATAAACTTTCGAGATGATGGTAAAATTAGACAGAAAAAGTATTGATGATTTTGGCGCAACGGTTCGATCAAATAAACACTAGAAAACAATTTTACAAACTAATTTAAACTTTTAACGTTTCGATCCTTGTGTGGATCATTTTCATGAAAAAAATCTTTCTCTGTTATAATTTCAGACGCAGTTTTCTTCTTTCTTGAAAATGATCGAAACGTTGAAAGTTTAAATTAATTTGTAAAATTGCTTTATAGTGTTTATTTGATCGAACCGTTGCACCGAACTCATTAATACTTTTTCTGTTTTAACAATCATACGATGGATAACAATAACAACATTTACATAAAATTAGACGTTTGAATAAAAATTGCTTTGCTATTGTATCTAATAAATTGCTTACTTTCCAAAATTTAATAAGTCTTAAAGCTTGGCTCTCTTGTCAAAATTGATTCTAATACTTTGATCTGTGCAATGTCCTAATTCCAACAAGAAAGAATATTCCGAAACGAAAATTCAAAGAATGAGCGTCATCGCAGGGCGAGTTTCCGCGGACTAATTAATTTCTGTTCTTTCCAATAGAAATATACTTCGGAGCGTAATCACGGTGCCGGAGTTAATTAAAGTCGGAGAACAGCGCGGGATGGGTCGGGCTGGGTGGGTGTTAGGCGAGCAGCACAATCTCGAACCCGGCGATAAACCGTCTCTCCGCGAGGATCGGGTGCTCAGCTTGTATATCTGAGTTGAATCGTTGAGACCTCCGCTCGGAGAAGCATCGTCGTTGCTCGCCGAATCAACTGCATCGCGGAAAACATCCACGCCCCGTGAGTCTCCCGGCGGACTTTTCAACTGGCTCCCTGGGGAGCGGGACTCGGGGATTCCCGTTTAAATCACGGAAAAGCAGTATAAACACGCGGCGATGAGCCGAGAGAAGCGGCGTAAAAGACGGATCCTGTAAATAATTCAGCAGACGGACCTCCGAAACGAGCTGCCGTTTTTAAGAATGCATTTCGCTGTATCTGCGCTCAATAAAATCTTTAACGAAAAGGATTTTTATTCGTCACTTTTTCTGGGATTGCTCATTTCGGATGCTTTCTTTTTTGGATTTTTGTTATTTCGATCGTAAAATATTAAGATAGTAATTGAACGTCTCAAACGCGGGTCTAGGACGAAACACCACCTTCTTTTCCTTTACTATTAAACATTTTTCATAATAAACGTGGCTTCGAATCAGATGATTCCACCATGAATCTAAACATTTGGGTAATCTTACAAATTAGCTATTGTATGTAGAATATGATCGAACCTTGCGCCGATAAAATCATTCTCATTTACAATCTTTCTTTTTCGTATCGTTGGAATTGCACAATTCGCCGTGACAGGGGATACGAAGCAGTTACGGCGATCCGCTGAAGAGGTATGATTAAAAGGAGCAGCTAATTCCATTGAATCGGACCCTACGACCATGACAGGGCCTCGCATACGATTATTCGTTTTAAATGGGAACAATATTTTCGCGCGATTACGCCGAGAGCGTCACGCGACTGCTAGGGAACATAATCGGCAGCAAGGGGAAAGGGGAGAAAGATAAAGAAAGAGAGTAAAAGCGAGAGAGAGAGGAATAGAGTGGCTAACAGTATGGTTATTCCATCATCTGCCGTGGAACACGATGACACGGATTACCGGCTGCGGGCCGAAGGATCGGGCTGCATGGCTAATAGAATGCAATCATCGGCGTGTAATGATTGGGGCACAATGCCGGCCCCCCTGGGGGCACCCTGGGTCGTCCGTGTAAAATGACTTCTTCGCCAACAGCCGAACCTCCTCTTCTTCTCTTCCTCTCTTTCTCTCTCTTTCACCGATCGCCTTTTTCCGGGCGCGCGTGACATCGTTCCTCGTTAATAAAAGCCGATCACGCGTAAAATTAGCCGGCATTTATCACCGAAAGACCGTCACCCGCCCCCCTGACTCACCGGGCCCCGCTCAATTATCGGTTTATGTCCCGTAAAACGAAACGAAACGGAGTCCCTCCGAAACCCAGGCCTCGTTCGCAGGTCCTTAATCGTGCACAGATAACTGTGATCGAATAAAGACTGCTTACTACATATTCTGGTAATTGTGCAGGAAAGGTTTCCTCACCGATTTCGACGATTTAAAGAATATCGTCAGGGTGAACATTCTGAACAACTCGGCTTTAGTGTGTAGAATTCGGTCGCACCACGCGCCGATAAAATTAATTCCAATTACTCTGTTTTTCTGCAAACCTTAGCCAAGGTTTCAGCATGCACACAAGAGAATGCTCGAAAAGGGTTGCAACGCAGAGCGGTGAATTTTCAAAGGCGCAAGAATATCGTCGATAAATCATCGTGGCTGCAAAGAAAGTTTGCAACTACAGGAGACGTCGCTTCGTGACTGGCTCGAGCCCCCACACGCAGCCACGGATCACCATATACATAGCCATGTATCGTCACCCCCTATTTCTTCGCCGGGAACGTTTGTTTCGAAGTCGGGGCTCGAGCCAATAGCGCGAGCATTATCGGATTCGAGGTGTCCAGAAGAGTCTCGCGAGCTATCGTATACAATAGTGGGAAAAAAGTTTTCGAGGACGCGGTCACGAGACGCGTAATCGCGGGCCGAATATAAATTCCCAAAATTCGCGTCCCTCTGAATATTGCTCTCGGCTCTGGCCCGGGGTCTGGACGCATCTGCTACGAGATTCTAAATTCCCCCTTCTTCCCACCGCGCGCGCGTTCCACCTAATTTTTCATGTGGGCTTCGATGGTCCTCGAAACGTTTCAACGACGTTCTAACCGTGAATGGAGACACGATTTATTTCCACCTATTTAGAGCGGATTTTAAGCGATCCTGACACCCTGGGGTTGAAATCGAGTGTGCGAGGGGTGGTCGGAAAAACGCGTTTACTTTTCGATGTTTTATCGGTTTGAAAGAACTACTGCCGAGTATGGTACTTTCAATTAGAAATAAAGCTGTATAAGAATTAATTTATACACCTAATAATTTTAGCACATATTCAGCACTCGGACATTAACACGTTGGTGCCACAAGGTGGCACTTCTTGTTCGAGTTAATTATTATTATTATTTATTATCGATGGACTTAATCCTTTTTACACAAGTATTTATAATGACGAAAAAAAGAGAATGATACAAGACTGCTCGTCTAATAACCAAGAAGGGACATGCACAAAAAGAAAAATTTAATAATGACACAATCTTAAAATTAAATTTTAAAATTTAGTAAAGAATCAATGGAAAAAATCAACACGATTATAAATAGTGCATGATTGTTGCAATAATGCGATTCATTCCATAAATTTAATTAATCCATAAGTCGATTATAATTAATAAAAGAAAGCGTTGTCAATGTTCTCGCGTTAAGAAAATGTTACATATATGTAAATCGTTTTGTTATATTCAATATCGTTGTTAATAGAATAATAAGTGTGTGATTTAATGTACGAGTAACAACATAAAGTTAAGATCCACAACAGCATGACTGTCCCGAACGCTAAGACGAAATTAGAAGGGAGAGCACACAGTTGGTCGAACGTCGATTAATATTCGTTGGTGAGAATGAAATAGCGGGCTCGCAGGTCCCATTATCGATCCCCGGTGGTTCGTACCCGGCCAGCCAGAGTTTCATTAATATTGTCCCCCGAAAGATCATCGCATTATCGTGTGCGGGCTTCACAGTCGTCACCCGTTTCGTTCCGCGTCGCTGCCTCTTTCGGAATGGTCCCATTAAACCCGATACTGCGAGCTCTGTCTCTCTCACCGGGACGTCTCAATTCTGCCATTTTAATCCCGTAAATGCTACCGGCCCGGTCGAAACTTGTTACAATCGTCCGGCGAGGCTCGTAAATGTTCATCAACCTCGTCGGCTCTCTTCGAACTTTGTAACAAAACGACAACGTCTCCTTATTCGCCACGATGACGGTGTCGGACTTTATCGTCGCGATAATCACCTGCTAATTGTGCTGGTCATTGCCGCGAGGATTCGACAAATTTTCTCCGGTATAATGAACTACGCACACCACTTTGATCTTAAAAGGTTCCCTCATCCGCCGGTCGAAACATTTTCAACTTCCTCGATCGATCTAACGTGCAACTAAATAATAATTGCTCGTGCACACCGTCCATCTCTGACCGGCAACTTCATGATAGCGGTGCGCGAAGGTAATTATGCGGGGCCGGCGCGGCGGCACCGATATTGAACTTTGCAATAATAATAACGCGCGATGGCAATTATGCTGGTAATAATGACAGCGTAGAACTTTATAACAACAATAACACGCGTTGGTAATTATGCTGGGAGCAGCAACGACGTTCGAATACATCATCGAACCGGCTCTCTCTCGCCGCGGCGTTGAACGTCCGCTTCGAAACCGGGCAATTTAAAACCGATTTGCATCGGGCCGTGTGCTCCTCGCTCTCGCCCGCTTGTCGTCCATTTGTATCTTATAACTGGAAGAAAATGGCGTTTTTGTTGGCGCGATCGGCGTCGCGACAGAAGATAAATTCATCGTTAAGAACTAGGGCCCCGACGCGTCGGTCGTTCGGTTTTATCTCTCTCTCTCTCTCTCTCTCTCTTCGTAGAAAGTCATTACGGTGCTCTCTCGCGATTTCTCCTCTCTCGCGAATCCCGGCAACCCTCGCGGAATTATTGTCGAAGGGTAGCCGATGGATCGGCCAATAAAATCGCATGGATCGGTGGGGCCGTGCCTCATTGTCGCGATCAACCGGCAATAAAGCCGGGAGAGTTCGGTGATTAAACGGCGCCGATTAATCGAGTCGCCGCATTAGGTCTTCGGCGACGAATTGAAACGCTTAACAAATCCCAATTAGCGTTCATTTGCAAATTCCTGGCCGCCGTAGGTAGGTGTATCCTGATCCCTTTCTACGGACGCGCGCGTTCCGACGCGACGGCAAGAAAAAAGAACGAGCCGCTACGATAAATGTCTCGCTTCTTTTTCACCGGGAGCTTCACCTCTTTAGCGTCTCGTTTTATTCCGCCCCGAGCGGATTCTTAATTGAGACGTTCGCGTCCCACACAGGTACTCGCGGAATTACTCGCTCGCAATTAGTGCGCGTTGTCCACCGATTCGACGCAGTTTCGCTGGCCCCCATTGACCGTTCAAAGGGTAATTATTTACTGTGAGGGCCTCCTCACCGATTTTGATGACCTTGAAATATGTTGTCGAGGTCATCATTCTGAACAACTTTTATCTATACATGTTAGCGCCGATCGGTTTTAATTTTTATCGATAATTAACCATTCAAGAACAACAACTCCCCTCTTAATGAAATTAAACTTGGACAACTAGATTGCCGTTCTGATTATTGTTAAATAACGTATGATAATGATACCTCGTACAAAGGTCCGTAGCCAGTGTCAGAATTGATGAAACGCACAAAGAGCCAGTCTTCAGGAGGATCGCTGAAGTGTCCAGGGGACCATTAAATAAGGATCAGAAACTGCTTCGTGGTCTGACCAAAGGCTCTCTCCAGTGTGGGTGAAGAAAGAACAGCCATCTTGTATCCTCGGCGTCTATCTTCGCAAAGAAGAATCTAAAACGTGAATTCCGATCCCCGGAATAATAGGCTAATTACAATTACGGTCGGCCCGAGGCAGAAAGTGTTGGGCTACCTGCTATTCTCCGGGCCCGGGCGATTATAAAGTTAAGCCGGAAATAGAGGGAGCTGAATGGATGATTGATAATGGACCCCGGGCCCCGAGGCGGGCCCGCAGAGCCGTGCGTGCAGGGACCATTTCGCTCGGCCAGCATCCAGAAAGTGGTCCACGTTCACATCTCCGTCTACGAGGCTCGTTCGACGCCCGGTGCCCCCAGTCGAACTATTTCATTGACCAAATTTAACGCTAATACTGTCCAAATACGACAGTCGGCTTTGTCGAGGCCCTATAAAAGGCCCTTCGGCTACCGAGCCGGCACAGCTGCTCCGATTCCGACAAACAGGCTCGAGTCACCGTCTCTCTCTCTCTCTTCTTTTTTCGGGTCTATCAGTCATCGTTTCGACGAACAAGCTTGGGGGACAGGGATCGAATACGTCACGGGGGTCCATTCACACGCGCTGACGGATCCTCGTGTCCGTCGACGACGGCCACGCCACTCAAACCCTGATTTTCTCCGCGACCAGGCTTATCGCTTTCAACCTGATCCTCGCGGACCCCGGATTCCTACGCTTTCCACCGTCTTCCTCGGCCCACAATGCGCCCGGTCCCCTCTTTTATGCTTAATTATTCACGGTAATTTCTCTCTTCGTTCCAAGTTATTGCTTGCTACGCAAAACTTTAGACGATTAACACGTTTTGCGACGTGTTATTCGTGTTGTCCTCGAACAGATTTTTCCTCGGGAATCGAACGGATCCTGCGAACAATTAGAGGTTTATTAACGTTCGTCATCGGCGATAAATTTTCCGCGGAGAGTGACTTTGTCGCGTGGACGAGGACCGGATCGATTCGGCCGATTCGAAACGAACGACCGCGGATAGTATATTATGCAAATATTTAGCTATTAATGTTTTCTTTATGACGCCGGCAAGTAATTTGTTTCGTAATTAGTATTTAGCGTAAGAGTTATTCGTTTGGTAATTACCGCGGGCCACTGGTCGCCTCAGTGAACGGTATCCACGCAGTTTTGCATACAATTTTCATTAGTCTATCGCCGTGCGTTAGAGGTTAATGCGATCGGTACAATATCGAGATTTGCACGTAGTAAAGTGTCCTGCGAAAAGGGTCGCCGGACTCTGGGTTATTGCGCCCATCGACCGTCTTTCTTCCCAGCAATTTACAAACAGAATTACCATTGTTGCAACAACAATTTCCACCACGATACCATAATTTCCAACAACATTAATATTTTTTGTATAAATACTAATAAATGAAGTTATTATACCGTTCCCTTATCTAAATGCTCGCATTTGAGGCTGGTTTTATATGCTTGTTTGAAGAAGTTTGAGGAATCCAGAAACACGTGGATGTCACGCGTGAAAATGTTGATTATAGAAAGAACGGAGAAGTGTCCCCGAGAAGAGAATACTGAGCGCGGTTGTATACAGCGCGACAACACGACACCTGACAGGTTTAGCACGAGACAATGTCCGGGAGACTGTTCCTCGGCGTGCGAACGTAAAAATGATTCGGGCACGAAATGCACACGGTACTCTAGTCAGACTGAAATATGCAAATGCGGGTGCGTAGGAACACGGGCGTAAAGAGGGTTGCGCGCGTGATTCCCGGACAATTCAAATGTTTCTGCGTCACGAGGGTGGCTCGCGAGTACGTGATTCACCGACAAATTCCGCGAGCAGAGGAAAGGGAGTTTTCCGCATTCTTCGAAATACTCTCCACTTACATTGTGCTAACACACAAGTGATTTTTTCGGGTGCAGTTTACGTTCGTCTCAAAGCCTCAACTACTGTCTTGCGGGAATCTCGGAATTAAATATGGACTGGCGGAGATTCTGCATTTATGAGAACCAAAAGTAACATTGCGTCTGTAAATTAATAATGAAAAATAAAGTATATATATTGTGAAACCATGAAACGAAAAAAGAACAAGAAAAATAACACAAAAGAACCGTTACTCACTTGCTCAGTGTCATCATTTTGCATTTATAACGAAAACGAGTTAGTGTGATTTAAAACAGCAAAGGGATGACAAATATTTAACAATAATGCATTGCTTTCAGCTTGTTGAATCATCAAAAGATACATGTTCCATCAGGTGTACCTCAAGGTTCCCATCTTGGTCCTCTTCAATTTATAATTTTCATAAATGACTTGACCACCGTTTTTCACCATTGTGAGTACCTCCTATTTGCTGACGACTTTTATGTACCGGAACGTGAACTGAAAACAAGAGCGGCTTTTCAAACACTTAAAGCGAAATCTACTTATGGATTAATTAAACCAATGAATCGCATTGTTGCAACAATCATGCACTATTTATAACAGTATTGATTTTTAGATAAGTAATCTTGTATCTTTCTCTTTTTTTCTTTTCTTTGTAAATACTTATATATAAAGGGCTTCTGCCCGTCTATAATAAATTATAATAATAATAAAGTGTTTATTTGATGGAAGAGAATAATTTTTGGAATTTACTATATGGAAGGAACCTATTTTTACTTTGTGATAACACGTTCGCCAGTTCAGTGGTTACTAATAAAGAATTCCGGAATTATAAATACGAAAGAATGTTAACAGTTGTCGAGCATGGTTTCGCGAGACCATCTCCGCCATGTTGGCACGACTTCGCAGTGAGTGTGGTGTGGCCGCGAGGTCCGCCAGTTCCGCGGAGTGACGACAAAGTCCGCAGCGAGGAGTTATTATGATAATTCCACGGGGAAACTTTGTCCTCCGTCGCCATTATTCTCGGACGAGATAACCGGTTAATAAAACTCGGGAAACGGTTACATAGGTCCGCGGTCTCTCTCGCGCGCGCGCGTCGTTCGATTAAAAGAGGACCGTGTGTGTGCGCGTTCGCCCCGCGTCCCCCTGATTTCCCGTTACTGCGAATCGACCGTTTTATTACGGCGTAATAAAAGAATAAATTACCGGTTATCGTCCCGTTTAAATGTGAAACAGAGAATCCATATTGTCCGCGACGCGTATTATCTCTAATAAACCGATACGCCCGGACGCAAATATTTTCGCGAATTGCAGTCCCGCTGGGCCGGCCGATTTTCATTGCGCGCTTTTACAGTGCTTTTTACCCCTTACCCCTTCCTCTATTTCGTGAAAGCTGCAACACCAAACACCGTATTAATCCTCTGAATAAGGAACGAGAACAACGCTCCAATACAACTAAATAAATAATTACCCTCGGGAACATTTAAATTTTCTTAACTCGCGGAGACAGTTGTTAAACTGTGTAAATATTACATTACGTTACAGTGATTTCGTTGCGATTCCTATCACGTGGTTATCGAGCAAATTTCCACCAACTCGTAAAACGTTGCTTTTCGAAAATATTCCAAATATTCTGCGAGACATATTGTCTATCAATTTCATTACGATTTCCGTGTCGTCGTTATCAATTCTCCCGGTTCTTTCGATCAAATCACACGTTGTATTATTCGATGAGCACACAAACCAGGAGATTATTCGCGAGTTAATACGTCGGTGCCGCGGTTTATCTTATCACGACCCCTTTGTTTGAACGTTCAATTATCTGACACGATAGTCGCCCTTGAAGATCCGCGCGATTCGATCGAAATCAGCACACCGAGAAATCACCGTTCGTTCCCAGAGAAAGATAGAGCGAGCGAGAGAGAGGGGAGGGACAAATCAGGATTCTAATGGGGAACAGACGCGCCACGGAACGAGAATATCGTTAAACGCCGAGAGATTATACGCATCTGCCCGTCGCGTCGTTGCGTCGGACACGATCCCGGAATATATCTTTTGCGCCGGAACCCCGCAACAACAATAATGATGTCGATTTTGTGCGCGCGTCGACCGACCATCCATCATCGACTGGTTATTATTTAAGCCGCAACTTGACGCCATAAATACGTCGTTAGAGGTAAGTCGTTGCGCCCGGGAACAATGTTGTACGCGATGACATTGATGCATCGGGCCTCCATCTTTATCCTGCGGCTGCCTCGCTTATTGCACCCGCTCGAGCCTGGACCTTGACGGACAATTAGCTTCCCGGAGAATCGGGACCCTGAGGAACGGTTCTCACGACGAGTCTGCCTTCTGTTTTTCCGAAATCCTCGACAAAAGACGCGTGAAAGCGTTGGGGATTCTTTTTTAAACGGAGAACCCAGTGTATTTGTCGGTTCAGGCATCTGGGAGAAGTTTGTTCAACCCTTACCGGGGTGGCGAGGTACCTGCGTAGCTGTCTGTGCGCTTCGAATAATCTGGATGTTCAAACAGAAAAAAGTATTAATCATTTTGGCGCAACGGTTCGATCAAATATGTACTATAAAGCAATTTTACAAATTAATTTAAACTTTCAACGTTTCGATCCTTGTGTGGGCGATTTTCAAGAAGAAAAACTGCATCTGAAATTATAACAGTGAACGATGTTAGAATAAAATAAAATTGTACTACATTGTCAAGGTTCTGTATTTTATTACTCACTTGCTTTATGAAAATCTTAACGTAGAAATTGAAATTTGCAACACATGTTGTTACTACGACGTCACACAACTTACTGAGGTGCAAACACGAGGTCTAGAGGGAATAGAACCAATCAGAGAGCAATAAATTAACCAATCGATATGCGACGGTTATTTCAAACCGTGAAAACATCACCAATCTAGATGTTCCTCTAAAAACATTGGAAAATAATGCAAGCTCCTCTGTACGCCCTAAGATCGATCAGCGAAGCTTCAGACTCGGTAGCATAATTGTAAATGTGGACACTGATAATCGCTGTAAAATTGCTATTCCTCTTCGGTGTAACAATTGGGTCGGCGATCATTATTACCGGATAAATAGTCGAACAATGCCGAAGCTAATCTGACTTTGCGAAAGAAATTCCGAATGAAGCGTGGGTGAAACGAGGGGTACGTGCTAGTCGGTGTTGGACCAGGCCCTGAAAAGAGCATCGAGACGATAGGAGCTGATCTAAAAGAGGCGGTAGAGTGAGAGAGTGTGAAGGGGAACAGAAGCTAGCTCGAATGACTTTGCAGGCAACAATCGAGGGAGAAAGGTGGACGCATAATGGTCGGAGATCAAGAACCATAATAGACCTTAGGGTATACGCGGCGGGGCACCAACCGACTGACTGACTGACTTATTTGTATTATGGCATTATAGAGGCAACCCTATATCCGGGGGCCCTGTTCGACTAGGATTCAGCCGACAGTCACGGAGCTGAAGGGACGCCCATGCAGTTGACCTGCACCGCCTAATTTGATGCTTTAACCTATTGTCGGTGCACACCGTTTCTATGGGGCCCGTTCGAAACGTTCCCCCCCTCTCTTCCGAAAATGTTTCTGGACAGGATGCGGTGCTAGAAATCCCCGTACAATGTCCACGTCAGTTTCCGAAACGGTTGATCCGCGATCAAAGCGATCCAACTGGATGCTGGAACGATCTCTCTCTCGAGTGTCCTCAATTTGTCGTCAAAATTCACCCTCTTTCTTTGTCCGTTACAACCTGCTCGATACCGATACACCGTTTGACACTGATTCGTCATCTTCTATTTTAAAATTGCTGAATTTCTAAGGTTTTTATTTAATTAAAATTGTAACGTGTTATTGCTGGGGGCCTGTAACGCTTGGACCTAAAGCAGAGGGTCGAGATAATGATCGAAAGAGTTCGTGAATGGTGTTAGAACCATTCGAACGGAATTGGACCGAGGCCCAGTTAACGCCAGCTAGGTTTACAACCCTAAATTGCGTTTTATTATCCAAGCGTACTTCTATTTATTGACTTCGGATCCGTTTCTCTCTCTCTCTCGGCAGAAACGCGTCCCCCACCCGGTTACCAGCAGGGTACAAAGTAGATTAACAATGCCCGGTGTCTGTCCCCTCCTTCCTTTGATCCTGTGCAACCCTACTACCGCCCCTTGTGCAAACAGATCGTAATATTTATTCGGAAAGCAATGTCAGCCCGCGAGGGAAACTAGTTCGAGTGAATCTGGAAACAAGCTACGACAAGCGCCTTGTGATCGTTGTAACGAACATGATTCCCTGTGAAAATAGAGGACGGATCTTCCCCCTTCCAATGGAGAAAAGATTCTTCCCTGTTCCCTTTGAAACATTAGCTTCTTGTGAAAATGTGGCTACGATGCAGCTCTTCGAATTTTTATAGCAATTTTTAATTGAAACGGATTGATCTTCAACTCAATCAACCCTATCAATGTGGACTTCCGTTCAAGCTTCTTCCCCCTTCCCATGGAGGACGGATTCTTCCCTGTTCCCTTTGTAACATTAGCTTCTTGTGAAAATGTAGCTGCGATGTAGCTCTTCGAATTTTTATAGCATTTTTTAATTAAAACGGGTTGATCTTCAACTCCAATCAATCCTATCAATGTGGACTTCGGTGTGGCAAAACGGAAAATTGTAACGAAAGACGTCGATAACTGTAACTAACGAGTGCATCCCGATTCTCTCGGTTCAATTCGGAGTTCCATCGAATCGTTTTATTCGGAGCCCTTCTGTCGTCGATGAATTCTCCGCGACCCGAAACAAACACGCGTCAACCGCGTCCTCCCGCCCCGGATTCAATTAACTAATTGGAACGATTGTTGTTGTTAATTTTGTCCGGGACTGCGGACTCGTGATTCCGGCTTGGCGCGGTGGTGTGGGTAGCAGTGTATAAACCCGGGAATGGGATTTTACTTAAAAGCTTGTTCGATCGTCGTCGTCGTCGCGCCGCGCCGCGCCGGCAGAAATGGGTGGCGGGTAAGGGTGCGACATTCAATTAGCGACAACGATGACACATCGTTGTCTTCGTCCGTCGCCAAACGAAGCGGAAACGACCCTCGGGGATGACCAGCTGTTAGCATAACGCGGCTCTTGATATTATTCTTCTCCGAGCCCATCGAAAAGTAATTCGTTCCCTGGGTCTCCGAAAAATTATGGTAACCCGTCCGTTCAAGCTTCACGTTTTGCACTTTGCATTTTTATATGTTGCTGATTTTTTGAAGTGGACAGGGAACTCTTCTCCGATCACAATTTTCATGTATGTTTCTGTTCCTAGAACAATCAACGTAGAAAATGTTTAATTCGAGCAAACAGTTATCTAGACATTTTCTGGCAACATTTACGCTGCCTAAAAAAATTAAGCACCCTTACACACGTTTTTCGCTTCACCGATGGAATTCGTTCCCTGGATCTCCTAAAAATTACGGAAATCCGTCTGTTCAAGCTTCACGTTTTGCACTTTGCATTTTTATATATTGCTGATTTTTTGAAGTGGAAAGGGAACTCTTCTCACTTCACAATTTTCTTTTATGTTTCTGTTCCTAGAACAACCAACGTAGAAAATATTTGATTCGTGCAAACAGTTATCTAGACATTTTTTGGCAACATTTACGCTGCCTACAAAAAGGTAAGCACGCTTACACACGTTTCTCGCTTCACCGATGGAAATTGTTTGAGATCAGCGTACGGTTTTAAATTTTCGAAGAGAGTTCCGCGTGTCGATAACGAACAGGCGTCCTCGCGAAGGGACTCCGCGGAATTCGGAACGGCGTAGATATCGCGGATATCCCCGGGACAAGTTAATGGCGGAAAAAGGGAAGAAGCTCGGTGTGGTGTAACTGCCTCGGCGAACGAGTGAACACAGTCGGAATCGAGTCGAGTGAAGCGACGTAGGCCAGGGTGGGCCATAAACAAGTGCTTACCGCAATCTAATGCGTCTGTAATTGCTCGAGCACCAGTATCTTCCCCAACGGTCCCACTTGCTCCCGCGATTTAATTACTATGTAAATGTCGCATTCCCTAAACTGTCCGTTTCCCCTTCCCGACTGTCCCCTTCCTCCGCCCCTCTCCTCTCATCCTCCTTTTCCCTCCCCCGCGACCCCGTTCCCCATACCCCTGTCCCCCTTTTCCCGCTGTCGCCCGATGTCCTTAATTACTTTATACGTTATTATAGCCCACCAACTACTGTCGACCGTACTCACTCCATCCGACAGCCCCCGGCACCGTTTCACTCCATTCCGGTCCGCCATATTGTTCGCCGGGCTTTAAACTCCAATCTCTTAACATTTTTGCCCCTCCCCTTACTGTCCTCTCTTCCCCTCTCTCTCACACTTTTATCCAACCATGCACTCCGAGTAACAATCGTTCAACGTACAATTTTCATTTTTTTCGCCTCCTTGAACCCTGTTTTCGAAGACTATCGCTCGACCTATCGCTCACAAAAACATTCCATAAACTCCAACTGTCCTTAACATCTAGCGATTACATAATAAATAGTAAAATTTTCGACTGGGTACCACGGATGGTTTTTTTACCTTATTTAACGTTGCTTTTTGAATTCTTCTATGAGAATTATTTCACGATGGGACCTACAGTTTAGATTAAAGGTGGATTTCGAACCATCTTGGGCACCACAGTATTTAGATGGCACATGGAATATTTCCACGGATGGTTTTAATATCTAGACGAATGAAATTTCAAGTGAAGATCGCGGTGATTAATTCCCCGGCGATGCCGAGCGATACGTGAATCGTTTGAAAAAAGCGCGGCGTGTTGCAGATTTTCCTTCTCGCGAATAATTCTAGTTAATGACGCAGACTGTGTTACGCGGCGCTGTACGAGACGGGAATAACAAGACACATAATTCCGTGCCGTGCCGCGACGTTATAAAGTACATCGGGAGACGGCCATGCGATCAAAACGTAGTTAAGCACAGCGGCATTCGTAGCTGCTAAATACGTTTCTAAAGATCGGGCCACCGGAGGTTACTCTACTCCCGAAACACACCGGGGATGATTGTCCGTGTTTAGAAATAAAAGCTAATTTCTTATGGCCCTAATTTTCTTCGAGATCGGAGATCATTTTCCGGATTAATTTGTATCGTGGCTTTCTTTTGTTTGTTCGATCCTGTTTCTCTTGTATCAGCGCGTTAGTAATCAAAATTTAATACGGCCGAGGATATTTGCGTGAACGTACGAGGACTATTTGTCACGGAGACGTTTTTGGCGGAGTATCGGTTGATCGGATCGGCAGGGTCCTCTTTGTCCGTGGCCCTAGTAAGTCTTAGCCGGTGGACAGTATAAATGGGTTTGCTGTCCACAGGAGTCCGATAATTTGGCAGCGGAGAGGGTTGTAAGAGGGCTCCCGACCAGTTTGTCAGCCACCGATGTACCTAAGAGGGTCATCCGACTCCGCTACGTCAATTTGTCTTGCACCGCAATGGATAAACTTGCTGCACGATCTGTCACCGGCGATTCTCATTGAAATTCGATCGACCGTGAACTGTTCAGCCTGCCACACACTTTGAATGTTGCTATTTTCGCACGGATGTGATAACGCAAATTCTGCATGTTGCAGAATCGATATAATATAATGCTTTTTAACCTGTACTTACTAGTTGCTTTCAGCGGTTTACTGCCGCCTTAACGGTTCGAAATAATGGTTCATCTTGAAAGGTTTTTGATAGGTTGGTCTCGAATGTGAATAGGTCAAATTCTCGATGAGATCTTGTTGAAGAAGAACATGGTAATTAAAATATCGTTGAGTTGATATTCAGATAGAGTGCAAGCGTTACCAGTGACACCATCTGATACTGTATGCTGGAAACGAAAAGAGAATTATCAGAAATATTACTTACTCACTCATCCAGGTGGCGCCATGTGTGAATGCTGCTGAATCTCAGAACAGCTTATCGTCCGTCAGCGTAGAGGGCGTAAAATAGAAATTCGCATTATCGACATCTTGACGATATGGAAATCTTCATTACCTTCTGCCACAGTCGTTAGACACGAAACCCCGTATCGTGATTGGTCTACCTCTACCTAGGGATGGGCACCTATCGACTAATTACCATTCAAATTTTATTCTATCGATTTAGTCGATAGTTTTAATCGATGGTGCCCATCACTACCTCCCTTTGTGTGTGCCCAACATTTTACTACTTCATATAAACTATTCTGCTCGTAAGAAATAGCAGTAATAATATTAAATGATTAAAAAACTGCAACCTTAATGAAAGTAAAAATTATTTCATTACAGTTATGAAATCTACATTTTTTCTATACGATAGAAGGACGTATAAATGGGAATGTCTAAATATTTTCGCTATTTATGAAAATATAAAAAAAATTTCTTAGACAAAAGTTGTATTGTTTATTAATTATTTTTATGAGACTCTCATGCCCCACAAGTTTTGTCCTGGCAGGAATTCTAAAGGAGTGCGACAGCCAGCTTCCGATTGGGTCATTCCGCTCGCACTTTCGATTCTAGCGGAATTATTGGCTGATATCTGTCCAGTGATGAGAACAGGGTTCTTTCGCACATGCGCGCCCAGCGCAGTAACGCATCTATATTGTGGAGAAAGTAGGGTACTAGTATTGACGGGAAAATGGGACGGCTTACAGGCTCATTCTGCTCGCATTCCTTACTGAGATTTTATACATATTTTATATTACATTCATTATTTTATACATTAAATTTTCATTATCAAATCGTAACAAATTTTACGAAATCACGTGGGGTGATCAAGGTACCCCATTTTACCCAAACTGTTGCTTTACTGACGCTCGAATCGCGACGCATGCGCCATAGAAACCCGTCCAATATCTCGTCAGTGCAGCTACGTCACGCGTGAGCAGCCATTTCTGCCTGCATCTTGCAACTATGCGCAGCGCATCCCGGAGCAGAAGTCCGTCTACATCGCGGTCCAGGAGTTCTTCCAGGTCCCGATCGCGGTCTCGATCACGATCGCGATCAGCGTCTAGGTGAGTAAAGTTTCTTTCTTGTACATTTGGGAATTAACAAACCTTGTTTCGTAACCACCAATATGCATGGTTATTGTGTCTCATCGATGTTATTGAATTCGTCGCAGTACCTAAAATAGACCTAAGGGGGTAAGGGATAGGCAGAATATTACTAGAAAAACAAGTAAAACAGTGTTAGCGGGAGTTGTTTATCATTGTACGAGCATGTTACGAGCTGTGTGAAGGCTCATTGTAAAAAGGAAGGTTGATTGTAACTTGTTTCCTTCATGATTTAACGAGATTATGTTTATAATTAATAATATGAGCGTCTAAAGTAGAGGGAAAAATCGAGACAACCACCATCACGATTGGATCGGAGCAATGTGCACTGTCTATTAAGCCATTTAACATTTCTATTTTATTAAATTTTCAGCTCTGAAGATGGCAGAGGAAATGAGACAGAGGAAGCCAGGTCTGGAGATGAAGAACTGGCAGAAGCGGAAGAAGGAGAAGAACCAGAAGTTGAGCCAGAAGAAGAACCAGAAGGTACAAAGAATATTATTTGATACTTTGATACGCGAACATGGCTAATTCTCTGATTCGTGTATACTTAGGAGAAGATTTGGATGGAAGTAGCGAATATGATGAAGAGGAAGAGGAAGAAGACGATGATAGGCCTAGAAAGAAGAAGAAGAAAGATAAATACGGTGGTTTCATTATTGACGAGGCTGAAGTAGATGACGAAGTTGAGGATGACGACGAATGGGAAGAAGGAGCCCAAGAAATTGGCATCGTAGGGAATGAAGTTGATGAGCTGGGTCCAACTGCTAGGGAAATTGAAGGAAGACGAAGAGGCACTAGTCTCTGGGAGTCAGTATTCATGTCTACAAACATTGTATCATGAGTTTTTCTTAAATTAATGTTCATAATCTTTTACAGTTCACAGAAGGAAGATGAAATAGAAGAATACTTAAGGAAGAAGTATGCAGATGAGTCTGTGGCTGCTCGCCATTTCGGCGATGGTGGTGAAGAGATGAGCGACGAGATTACTCAGCAAACTCTACTGCCAGGTGTAAAAGATCCTAATTTGTGGATGGTGAAATGCCGTATTGGAGAAGAGAAGGCAACCGTGCTTCTGCTAATGCGAAAGTTCATAACATACCAAACATCAAGTACGTGGTGATTTAATATTATTGTATTTTTCTTTAGATAGTTCCTATCAATGACATATTTTTATTTATTAGATGAACCGCTTCAAATCAAATCGGTCGTCGCACCTGAAGGTGTGAAGGGTTACATTTACATAGAGGCTTACAAACAGCCTCACGTAAAAGCTGCTATCGAAAATGTGGGAAATTTAAGGATGGGTATTTGGAAACAGCAAATGGTACCCATCAAGGAAATGACCGATGTGTTACGTGTTGTCAAAGAACAGACTGGCTTGAAAGCTAAGCAATGGGTTAGGCTGAAGAGAGGCATTTACAAAGACGATATAGCTCAAGTTGATTACGTTGATTTGGCACAGAATCAGGTACACTTGAAACTATTACCTAGAATCGACTATACAAGGCCGCGCGGCGCTTTGAGAACAGCGCAAAGTGAATCCGAGGCACTCAAACGGAAAAAGAAGAGAAGACCAACAGCAAAACCGTTCGATCCTGAAGCTATCCGAGCTATTGGCGGAGAAGTGACTAGTGACGGTGATTTCTTGATATTCGAGGGCAACAGATACAGCAGAAAGGGGTATGTTTCGATATAAACTATTGTCTTGCTATGGTTACTGGAATAAAAATATTCTTCTAGATTTCTGTACAAAAACTTCACGACGAGCGCCATCATCGCGGAAGGTGTGAAACCAACTCTGTCCGAATTGGAAAGATTTGAAGAAGCTCCCGAAGGTGTTGAAATTGACTTAAGCGGAGGTCCAGTGTCCGGCAATAAAGAGGACACTGCCGTGACTCATTCCTTCAGTACTGGCGACAACGTGGAAGTGTGCGAGGGTGAATTGATCAACTTGCAAGGAAAGATTGTTTCGATAGACGGAAACATGATAATGGTGATGCCGAAACACGAAGAACTGAAAGAAGCATTAGAATTTCAAGCATCAGAATTGAGGAAGTACTTCACCATGGGAGATCACGTTAAAGTACGTGTGCGAATGATGGATGATTATTAATGATTTCCTCTTTCTTGAAAAGGATTCATATTGCTTTAATTTAATTTCTAATTTATAAACTACCTTACGATCGGTAATCAACAAACACAATTATTAAAGAAAGCATGATCTATATCTTACCGATTGTTTGTAGGTTGTTGCAGGAAGATACGAAGGTGATACAGGCTTGATCGTACGAGTAGAGCAAAACAGGGTGGTTTTATTTTCTGATCTGTCGATGCACGAGCTCGAGGTTCTTCCCAGAGATTTGCAACTCTGTTCCGACATGGCCACCGGCGTGGACAGCTTAGGTCAGTTCCAGTGGGGCGATTTAGTACAATTGGACGCTCAAACAGTAGGCGTAATCGTTCGCCTCGAGCGCGAGAATTTCCACGTCCTATCCATGCACGGAAAGGTAATAGAGGCTAGACCTCAAGGATTGACGAAACGTCGGGAGAACAGAAACGCGGTAGCATTGGACTCGCAGCAAAATACCATACAGAAGAGAGACATTGTGAAAGTGGTGGATGGCCTCCATGCTGGAAGAGGCGGCGAGATCAAACACTTATACAGAAGCTTCGCGTTTCTGCATTCGCGGATGTTCGTGGACAACGGTGGAATATTTGTTTGCAAAACGAGGCATCTGCAACTATCCGGTGGGAACAAGTCCAGCATAGGTTCTATGACACCGGTTGCAGGATTCATGTCACCGAGAATCGCTTCGCCGATGCATCCTAGCGGGTCAGTAGGATATTTATAACTTGTCTTTCGTCCTTATACAGGATAGTTCACTAAATGGATAAATCGCTTTCACAGAGGCGGATACGAAAGAGGTGGCGGAGGCGGTGGAAGAGGCAGAAGCCGCGGAGGAGGTGTGCGCAGAGACAGAGAGCTAATAGGTACCACTATCAAAATAACTGGTGGACCGTACAAAGGAAACGTTGGAATTGTGAAGGATGCCACAGAGGCGACGGTACGCGTGGAGTTGCACTCCTCCTGTCAGACTATCTCTGTGAACAGGTCGCATATCGCGAATGTCAGTGTGCCGACCAAAGAGGGTGGCTTCAGCAGCTACAACAGAACACCAGCCTATGTTGCCGGCAGTCAGACTCCGATGTATGCCAGAGATGGGTCGAAGACGCCCATGCATGGTTCACAAACTCCGATGTACGAGAGTAAGTACCTTCACACTATAAAATTTCTATTAATAACGTGAATGGAACAGTGAATGATAATAACGCAAATCCCAAATTTACAGATGGCTCCCGTACACCTCATTATGGTTCGATGACACCGTCGCACGATGGTTCCCGCACACCAGGACAATCGGGTGCCTGGGATCCGGCGGTCACTAACACCCCCGCAAGAACAAACGACTTTGACGGTTACAGCATGGAGGAGGGTGGATCTCCAGGTTACGCCCCGGGTTATCCTCCTACTGGTGGTCCGTTTACACCGCAAACACCTGGCACGATGTATGGGTCAGAGCAGAGTTTCAGCTCGTACCAACCGAGTCCTAGTCCAGCTGGCAGTGCGACAGCTAGTCCTAGTCCTACAGGTTACGTTGCTACTCCATCACCTAGTGGTACCGGTTATACCACAAGCCCACGCGGAGCCTTTGCCACTCCTTCACCGATGGGCTATAGTCCGATGACACCTGGTAGGTGCCGCTTTTCAAGTTTTATCGTTTTTTAATTCCGATGGAGAATGTTTCTAATGTTATTTCCTCACAGGAGTCGCAGGCAGCCCTTACAATCCACAAACACCAGGTGCTGGTTTGGATACTGGTGTCGGATCTGGCATCATCGGAGGAACCGAATGGCACACTACAGACATTGAAGTTAGAATTCGAGATACTCATCAGGATCCTGCGCTTGCCGGGCAACAGGGTGTTATTCGGGGAATATCTGTAAGTAGCGGTATTTTTTTCTGTCCTGTTTTAAAGAAAACATTTGAATCGATTTATAAAAATGTGTTCAATGTTATTCAATAATATTCGTGTGTTTGATTCACCAGCAAAATACTTGTTTGTTTACAGGGCGGCATGTGCTCCGTCTTCTTGCCAGTCGAAGACAGAGTCGTAAACCTGGTCTGCGAAGAACTGGAGCCTGTGGTACCCTCGCGAGGTGATAGAGTCAAAGTGATCATCGGCGAAGACAGAGAAGCTGTTGGCACTCTACTTTCCATAGACAACCAAGAGGGCGTGGTGAAAATGAGCAAAGAAGAAGTGAAGATGTTGCACCTGCGATTCTTATGTAAAATGAAACCCGCGAACTCGTAATCGTCCATTCCAAAAAATAGAACAGCGAAGACAATTATTATCGACGAATAGCACGAATTTATCCATTTAACCGTCATCCTTTTCTTTTTCCCGCGGTGTACCGCGCTTTGCGTTCACGTGACGTCACACACGAGATATATGTAAAATAAACACACACTATTATTGTAAAAAACTAGCAAACCGGTTTCTCAAGTGACTATGAACACAAATGTAATTTTAAGAGTTCTGCCAAGAGCAATAAAGCTTATAAATTGTTTTATACAAAACAAAAAAGTGTATTGATTGTTTGATCGATAATCGATCATTGCCGCGTCGAAGTGAAGTCAGCCGCGTAACAAACGCGAGAGTGTTACTGGCGAGATAATGATCTGGAAGTATTTAAACGAGAAGCGTAAACATTCTCGGAATCTGCAAGGAAAAGTCGCATTACTCCGGATTTCATCAACTGGAGTATGAGATTATGCTTCCCGCGGCTGCTTCTGTTGTTCGCGGCATCTGTCCTCATTGAGATAGACAGGTACGCGATCACGATCCAAACCCTCCCTTTGTCTCATTTACCGAACATTTATTGTACATTTTAAAAAAGAATAAGCCGGACGCCTATGTAGTTTCAAAAAGAAATAGAACATTACCGAAGTATGCATTACATTGTGATAGGGTAATGGGTGATAACAATTTAAAGCATGAACAAAATGTTGGCACGGTGCTGTTCGAGAAAACCGACGCCGGTAAACAGTGCTGGACCTCGGAGGAGTTTATTTTGTTGCATAGCAGACGGATGTTTCAAGATTTACTGCCAAAGGTAATTCGAATCCCTAACTGTGCTTCCTTAACCAACAAATTCATTTTGTTCAAACATAAACATATTTTCCATTTTATTTACTCCAATCTTTATAGCGATAAATTTGATCGTTTCTAAGAGTTAAAAGAGAGTTGAAGACCAGGGGAAAATAAATTCGTTTCTTTTATGACTACCTACATTTGCAACACTTAACCCTTTCCACTCGAGCGGCGTGATTCGGACGCGTCATTAATAATTCTTATGCCATGATTCAAAATAAATAATTCGAATTATATAAAGCTCCTGTGATCGGCGTAGGTTAATGTTCTGAATTACGAGGACGATCGGTACATCGCTCTGCTGATGGATTACTTTCACATTTGTTTGGAGAGCGTGCGCAAGCTGTCGATCGGAAAAACGAAACACCTGATGCTGAAAGCCCTGGCTGATACTATGGGAGGCTACTTGCAAGTTTATATCCTGCCCCTTACCAGACACTCCTATTACGCCGGCAACATAAAGTATCGGAACGCGAGGAAGCTCTTCGAGCTGTACGAGGAGCTGAAGCTTTTCCTAAGAACGAACGGAGCCGGCTGGCTTAAGCCCTCCACGGAAAAACCGCAGATGAAAATTCTGCCGATCGTCGTTACACAGCCGAAAACGTCTTCTGCGTGCGAGGGCATCATCATCTCACCCTCTTGTAAGATCATCGACTTTCCCTCGAGGAACGATCGATGAAACTTAAGGGTTTTCTTTTGCTTTTTCTTAACGTTGAACTAACACCGAAATATATATGTTTTATTCGAATCTCGCAGCAAACAATAACAATCGGGAGATTCATCGTTTAGCTTTTAAAAAGGCGAAGAGGCACGCGTCGAAGCGCAAATCATCGAGAAACATTAAACGAGGTAAGTTTAACAAAATCAATTAACAAAATCATGGAAACAGAAGATGTGATAATATATTTTTATTTGAATTTGAGAAGGATCTGCAAAGAGAGAAGAATCGATCGCCATTCCCCTTCCCTTTTTGGACGACGACGCCGAGCCAAACAGGTATCGAATATTCGAACAGTTTTCCACGAGCGATTAGAATCGAAATCGAATTTCTGTTTAGTATCGCGTTACCGTTCAAGAAGAATAGTCTGCAGTCGTTGCGCACTGAACAGTCGGCGTTCGTGCTGGTGAAGTACTATGTAGCGAGCGTGAAGTGCATCGAGTCGAAAACGACCACGAAAACAAAGCTGAAAACGTTCAACCAGGAGTTTTTCAATTGGCTGCAGCAATCCGTACGTTGTGAGTCGCTGTGATCGAAAGTGGCAATTTTTTCATTCTATACTCGCGATCCAAATCATTTCAGACTTTGAGACTAAGAGACTTAATTCCAGAATCAAGACATTTCTTTCAACCCAAATTATTTTTAATCTATGTAATCTTTTTTACATTGTGTACATCAAAGTGAACCTGTTTTTTCTCATACAACAGTCGAGCCTTTATAATTTATAGACAACAAGCGAATTGAATAAGGTCTGTCTGTTTTCAGGAAGGGTACTTGGGTGCTTGCTTAAAGAAAATGCTAAGAAATTGATTTTTTAATAACTGAACAATTATCGTTGTAGGTAGAGCCGCACCTGGATGACGAGAAATGGTACCCAGGCTTCGGTGGCGTCTTGAGGGTGATTTCTACGCTGAAGGAGTCAGGTACAGTGTCCTTTCTTTAATGAACAATTTTCCGATCGTTCGCCGACGTGGTTTTCCCTTCTCAGGAGTGGAAACCGGTCCTGGGGCAATCAGAAAAAGCGCTGCCTATCAGACGATGTCCCAAATGGGAGATCAACCAACTGCCGAGTCGGCGGGAGGAGAGCCACCGCTTTACAAAGGTGACGGTAGAAAGTGGTGCTCATCTGCTCCAATTTTCCATCGATCTGCTTTATAATATTCTCATGATGTCTTATTGCGAATGTAGACAGGAACATCGGGATCATGTTAGGCACCACAGAACTGATATCGATTGCTGTAGTGAGCGCGCTGCTGGTGTGGTTGCTGGTCGGTCTGAGTCTGGTGTGCTACAGATATCTCACGAAACACTCGGAAGAGTGCGGTCCCTGCGCCCCACAGAAGCCACCGTAGGTTTTGTTTCAATATTCTCATATAATCGCGACAGTTCTCAACACAAATTAATGATACATTTGTTTGTATTTCAGCGTTGATGTTTTATATAAAAATAAAGATTATTGTCACAACGCAACTTGCAAGCCGCAAGCACCACGGCAACGTTTGATCGACAAATTGAGGGAGTTCTGGAGAAGAAAACTAGGAAAATATCGTGGCTCTTGCAACGATGGTTTCACCGATGAGGAAACATGTTTAGCAGCTATAAGTTACACTAGTAAAGACACGGTTGATGTTCGCAACAGTAGTAGAAATTACCAGTAAGTATTAGTGCGTTCTGGCATTGCAGATTAATCGTTTCCTTCATCTTTTAATATATAAAAATATCCTTGTTCTTACAGGAAGAAAAAGTATTCCAAATCAGTGTCAGCGAACTTCTCAAGCTTCCGGAAAGAACGCATGCCAATCAAAGTACGTGACTGTAAATTCTCAATTATTTGCTTTAATCGTATAATATTTCAATTTTCCAATTTCCAGAATGTGTGCTACAGTTCCGATGGCTCGTTAACTACCAACACGGAGAGTCCTGGCAAACCGAGATAATGAAAGTCTTGCTTAGTGCGTAAATAAATAAAAATTCATCAGATACAACAGGATCAAATCTGTGTCCGTGGGTTATGGGAAAAATATTTCGGAGCGTGAAAGGGTTCCCGGCGATCTCGTAGCCGAGGGCCTCGGCCTGGTGGCTCCTTTCAATCAACGTGGCACCTCGGGTTGTGGAAGCTCGTGTCGCGAGGTGTCGCCGTCAGGCGTTTTAATTTTATTACACCTGTGTTCGACAGGGGGTCGGCTCGCAGTCGATTGCACTTCGTTATGCCGTCCGCGTACGTGCCGGCTGCATTCAATGAATGCACGCTCGGGCACGGAGCACGGGAGAGCCACGCGCAGCAACTTGTTGCAAGCGGGCCGCGGAGCCAAATGCCGGCGTCGTTGCGCGGAGTTTATCAGCGGATTCGGCGAATCGTACAGCGGCGCCATCTGCATTGTTGAAGATCGCCCTGGCAGTCAGGCACCCGCGAGACTCGAGCAGTGTCGCGCGATACGTTGGACGACGAGGGTGTTTTGCAACGTCCCTTAACGCGTTGGTGGTGACACGCGTGCTATCACGATCGTCTATCGTTCATCCCTAATCTACATGAACAGCCTGGAACAACCCTAAATCGTGACGTCGATTCAAACAATTTTGCATTAAACAATTCGATTTCACTTTCCTTGGATTGTTGATAACTGCTCCGAACACGTGTCGACGCACCCTGTGTTCCTTCAACAGTGATCACAATTCCAAGTGACGTACATTGTGCAGTGAACGAGACTGAATCTCCCGCGCTCCGTTTTCGAAATGAAGATCGGAACTCTGACAGCTTCGATCTCCGGAGAATAGATCCGTAGGAGTTTGAGGATGTTTTAAGATTGTTCGATCTGCAGTGTTAGTGTGCGATTCTTGTTTGTCGGAGTAGATCGAAAGGTGAGGAAAGTGCGGGAATGCGGCGCAGTTGACTCGCTCTTGAATTAGTTCGTGCCGCGACTAATTCAAGTCGTCCGGGACTAATTTCGATCACCGAACGATGCCCGGTGCGGGCAGATCCGAGGCTTGTGTTCCGCGCGTCCGCGATTGACTTTGTGCCGTGTAGTTCGCAAAGGACACACAATGGGACTACGAAACCACGGGAAACTGTGCCTGCTGCTCGCCGTGACGATCGTTGCTGTCGTAAAAGGTAGAATTCGCTTGCACTATTATTTTCTTTTTAGCACGTTTTTCTAAATCACAGGAAACTTGTTCCTTGCGAGAGAACACTTGTGGAAGGTTTCGCGGTTGCAATGTCACTCTGTTTATAATTTGGAGTAATTCACTTTCACGGCTAGTGAAAGATTACATTTAACGAGAGGAAATCAAATATTATATAGAATGTAGAAAAAGAAAAATTTCTAATTCAATTACTTAATTTTTAATAGGGGTGTAAGAGATACTTGTGGAAGGTTTTGCGGTTGCAATGTCACTCTGTTTATAATTTGGAGTAATTCACTTTCACGGCTAGTGAAAGATTGCATTTAGCGAAAGGAAATCAAATATTATATAGAATGTATGTGATAGTTGCGTACTTGTATTTCATATAATATCTAATTGTAGAGTAATCGATTAAATATTAACTATTTTTAGTGTCGCCTCAGAATCACCACTAGAGTGCTAAGGGTTTATTAACTATTTATTTTTGCATCTCTTGTTTTTAACAATTCGAGAAAGCTGTTTCCCGTTTAATTAACAAACGGCCAGCAAGCGTAAACAAGGCCCCCTCCCCCCGTGAAAACGGCGACCATAAGTGATCGATGGGATCGTGACTGACCGCAGCAGGCGCGGCGTAGCCCGTTCGAAAGGCACAAAGCGTCGCTTTTATTATGTTTATTATTTTTATCTGTAATGAAATGAAAGTTGCGGCTCGGCAGCGGGGGGGAAAAATACGTGTGGAACACGACGTCTGAAAGGCATTCTCTTCTCACTCACGGTGATTGTGCCTTTTTCCATGGGGGACCGTGAAAGGCTATGTTTACATTGGAACGGTGATACATGCAAAGAGACGACGGAAGCAGTAAGGAGGAGACTCCAAAACACATATTTATACAGGCTGCATTTGTGTCGCGGCGAACACAATGCAACCCAGGTCTCCATTGTTTCCCGCGGTCCATTCTGAACGTGGCTGGACGCGTTATTCGTTTTCAGAATCAACGTGACCTGAGATCTTTTTTTCGAACACTCTATTTCGTCTTTGAACTTCTGGGAAGGGACGACGGTATTCTTGTTTTCTCTTTCCCTTTGCCTACTTAGTTGTTCCTTTTGTGAAAATTAGTGTTCTTGCGCGTCTGCAAATCGTTTCTTAAGAAGCAAAATTATTAGGTTGGAGGGAAAGTTCTGTCGTATTTTAAATAAGTAAGAACTTATATTTCTGTTTACTTTAAACTGTAGTTTTAATAAATAAAACTTATATTATTGAATAATATTTTTGATAAATTAATTCAAATGTTTTCTTTAACGTACGACAGAACTTTCCCTCCAACCTAATATTAAAAAAAGGAATTAAATCGTGTTTTAAAATACGAAAGAAATTTTTCAAAAATGAACGAAAGGAACCTCAAACATTTCTCTGGAAAAAATGCACACAGAAAGCTTTGCAGGATTTTTTAACGATAGCTTCGGATTTCGAAGGAGAAACATCTCTTCATAAACTCCGCGGCAGCGTTTGAATACAAATTTCGAGCGCGGTATAACGCGTTTCCGATGGAATTGAATTATGCGCGGCGGTCGCGCCGGGAAAAACGAATAATGTTTACATCAAAAATGATATTTACGTTGAAAATAAACAGCGCGACGTGCTTGGAAACGCGATTCCACCGTATGGACGGTTTTCCACGTGGAAAAAAAAGAAATAAACGGCGTAGGAGGAATCGGGATAGAGGCTGGTTCGAAATTCGAATGGAAAAATGTCGAGATGGAGTTCATTCCGCGATCGGCGTCGTTTCGAATCCCATTCCGGAGGCCGATCTCATTCTGGACACGCGTGATCCGGATTAGAAATCTCTAGTTTCCCTGTTCCAGATTACTCGGTTCGTTTCGCCGCATGCAAAAATGGGGATCGAATATGAAAGGGAGGAGAGTCCCCCGGAAACGCGCAGTTGGTAACATTTTTTCCTGGTCCCCGAACCATTTTCCGCGGGAAATTTCTACTTGATGCGTTTGCCTCTTCAAAAATATTTTAATTTCAAATTCTGCGTGAAAAAGTCCCTTTCGCAGATCTGCTCGATTCTAATTTTTTCAATACCTTGCCAACCAAAAAATGAATGGATTAAATCTGTGGAAAATAAAATGGCCACGGATATCTGTCGATGTTAATATTACATTTTGTGTTTTCCAGTTTCTACCAGCAAGTTTGCAAATTAATTTAACTCAACGTTTCGAACCCTGTATATTATTCCCGTAATATATTTTGTTCAAAATTCACTAAAAACGTATTATTTTTCAGACGCAAAAATGTCTGTCTTGAAGATGATACATACAGGCATCGAAACGTTGAGTTAAATTAATTTGCAAACTCGCTGGTAGTTTATTAATGATCAATTTCGATCGAGAAGAATTTCAATTTATCGACGTTAAGTCGCGACCTTATCGTGAGAAGTGCAGTGCTCCGATAATCTCCGCTAATTTCGCAAAAGAATTTACTGGTCCGGCGTTCTCAGCGAGAGCATAATCGTTACGAACAATTAAGCTGTACGGTAAAAAGAGAGGCGAGACCCGGGCGAACGCGAAGAGGTAATTAAAAGTGGCGCCATTAATTCGGCTTACGGTGGCCCCGGCTACGCTCGAAATTGTTTACAAACTAAAGCACACGCCGAGGCTCTGGTTTTAAATGTTCGCAATTACGGCGGCCGCCTGCCTCCGCGAAATTAGGAAACGAGCGCGACAAACGGCTAATAAATATAAACGGGAATCGATCTCTCGACGAAGGGTACTCCCCGAGGAGAGAAAAAAAATTGGAAATCGACGAAACGGGGCTGTGATGAGCGAAGAACCCACTCGAATTTTCATGAAGTTTGCCTTTGATGAGCTATTCACTGCCCGAGTTTCGGTATGTCTGAACTCGGTGCCCGAAAAAAATTAATATTCCGTCCGACCGCCGGAAGAAACGGTTCGAATGTAATTCGATCGGGAAGTTCGTCCTGCCAAAATGGTAATTTTCCCAGGCACATAGAAGACTGCACCCCTCGTCTCCAACTTATTGCATTTTTCCGTGCAATTTCAGACGTCTGCTCCATTTCATATTTATTATTATTATTATTTATTATAGACGGGCAGAAGCCCTTTTTACATAAGTATTTACAATGAAAAGAAAAAAAAGAGAAAATACAAGACTTCTTATCTAATAACTTATGGACTAATTAATCCAATGAATCGCATTATTGAAAAATCATGCACTATTTATAATCGTATTGATTTTTTCAATAATTCATTACTAAAATTTAAAATGCAACTACGCAGGATTATATGATAATATCGAGTAGTCTGCATCTTTCTCATATGTAAAACAGGGCTTCAGTCCGTTTATAATAAACAATAATAATAATAATAAAGAAGGTACATGCACATAAAGACAAAGAAAAAAAAATAATACTGGTACAATCGATAGGTATTATTATATAATCCTGCGTAGTTGCATTTTAAAGAGTTTTGCAAAGATTCAATGAAAAAATAAAATATTTATTAATAGACAATCGAATTATAGTTTTTAATGTTAGATTGTGAAACGTCCAATTTTACAATACTACAGACTTCAACTTTAATATACAGCGCGTTCCAAATATTTCTTTGGTCTCTCGCAGCTGATCCGTGTAACCCAGGCTCATCTTGGACCTACATTCCGCTTTATAAACATTCAACAAGTGGCAACAGGTCCATTGACTGCTGGAACTTCTCAGTTGCCGAGTGTTCCTTTTAAAATCGATCGAACTGCATTAGTATTTTCCCTCTGACCGAGAACCAGGCGAACTTCGCTGTTTAGTTTGCCGAATTAAACGAGATTCTTTCGAAGTGCTCGCCCCCCGTGCGAGAGTGCTCGATCGAGCGTTCCGATAGAATTCGCGATATCGTGATTTACATCTGTAAATAGGCCGGAATCTGTCCGCTATAGCCTTGCACTGATTGGTCCCCGTTCTGCACTACTAACTGCTCGACAAATCCTCGGTGAACATTTTCGCGAAGGGAAAATTTACTTGCAATGACTTTGGAAATCAGCCATATCTAGGTATTGCAATCCCGCGGGATTGATGTGGGATTTATTTAAATTTTATTTATTTTTATAAGAATTTTTACTTAATTTTTTATAAGAAATTTTACTTAATGAGATAATCATCATTAATCGTATTGGTCAAAATGTATGAACGAAATAGAAATTAAATCTAAATCTATACAAATTTAAATTTAAATAAATCTCTTTTTTGACATATTTTTATTTATTAAAATAAATCTCTTTTTCAACTACAATTGACATATATACATATACATATGTATATGTGATATACGTATATAGTCCAACATTTTTGGGGCGCTCTGTGTAATAATGCTCATTGAGGTTCTTATTACCCTATGTACAAACAAAAGCTTCCGTATTTTTGTTAAACGAATATACTTGAGCAGGTGTGAAAGAGAGTTGCAAAGGCAGTGTAACAACAGCGTCCGAGAGACGTTCGCAAGCGTCAGCTCTGGCGAATCTTGGGTACACAGCTTTCAAGGTACGCAGGTGCAATTGGCGCAGTTCTGCAACCGTGTACCCTCCCCCGGAATAAACAAGAAATACGATCTGGCCGGGCTGTACCTATATAATGTGACGTTCGCGCCATTGAAAAATGAAATATCGTCCTAGAGCGTTGCGCTGGTTTCAGATCTTTAGCTGCGGAACAGCAATCCGCAAAAGCTTTCTGCGATAATTCACCGGGAACAATCCGAGCAGGCCAAGTAAGTTTGCTATTCAGAACAATCGACAGGCAAGGAGAGCGAATTTTATTGGCAATAAAACGGGGCACGGTTATCGGTTCAGCGGATAGATAACGGCCGACCGTAAATAATCGTCTGGTCGATCGACGAAAAGTTATCGATCATTAAGATCGACCAGGCTTGTCCGTCCACTTTGAGATGCTCAGACCGGAATTACTAATTCGCCGGCACCGATGAGGAATAAATGCCAGCGCGAGCATGTAACTACCTGTCTTGCGTTTGCTACCTTGCTCGACGTTTACTGCCACGTTCACGGCTGCGTTTTACGATCGCAAAAACCGCGGATACTTCTCATTACGTCTTTCTCGAGCAACTCGTAACGCTCAGTGCAAGATTTCATCGTTGAACAAGGTGGTCGACGTTTCTATGAAATGGGAGCCAAAATAGTCAGGTCGAAAAAAGGCGTCTATCTGGAAAGTATTCCGAAATTAATGAAATTTTGATACTTATTTTCCCCCTCCCCAAGTTAGCACAGGGTCCTTAAGTATTTTTTGACTATGATTTTTTTTGTTATTATTAAACTGACTGTGCTATCGGCACGAAACTTTTGCAGGTTTTATTTATACACGCGTACACCACACTCATGAATTTTCATAGACTTTTATCATGAAAACCGCGACAATTATTCACGGAGGAAGCAGACCGGATAAAAAATTCCTCTTGGATGACTTTGCACCGTAATCGCTGTTAAAATCGTTGTCGTTGATTAACACTAAAATCCTGACAAAATGCAAACAAAAAACAAGATTTTCAAAGATTCTGGAGATAAGGGAAGACACTATTCGTGCCGTATGCATAAACATTATTTCGAGTTTTTCGTTGTGAGGAATGACTGGTCGCGGTTATCGTGCGAGCCATGCGAGAGGAATTTTTTCAGCCGGTCTGCTTCCTCGATGAATAATTACTGCAGTTTTAACGATAACGCGTGCAAGTTTATAAATGTATAGCGTCGGCCAGCAAACCAGTCAGTGATTTTGTGTATTGTGACGTTCGAATAAATATTCTCATACGAATAAAAAGAAATACGCGAACGAGCAGAGAAAAAGAATATCGACGAAACACGTGTTAACGTGAACAAATCGCATGTGTCAGAAACGGTGTAGAAGCCGAAGGAGCGAAGCAGGAAATGTCGAAGCAAAAGTCACGGAACTGCCCTAACTTTCTCACCCGCATTAAAACTTGAAGAACCCAGATCGACCGTGTCTATAGTATTATTTAACCGGTCGAAACTCGCGAGTAAATATTCATTGTGAAATGATTTCACGGTGTTCCCGTTTAACAAACGCGAGAGCGCGTGCGGAATAGAGCGACGCATCCGTGCACCGTCGCTGGTGCAGCGAGAGACCCGTCGAATATGAAACGCATGAACAAACAGAAAAACAGGAAGCGTCGAAGCATACACTCGGCTTGCATAATTCACCGAAGTTCCCTCAAACTTTGTCATCGCGCACGTCTGTATCGATCGTTTCCCATCATAGCCGGTATATAAATATTTCCGCATGATGAGATGCGCCTACGCTCTGTCGTTTCGATGATCGACGAGGTGGTGGATTATGCATTCGAAACTACGAGGATTACAGTAGGACTCCGGCCGTGTGTAGGGCTCGATGCACATCAAATAGACTACGATGTTATAACGTCGACGGGGGCAGCTGAAATTAACTCTACAAATTGTATTAGAGCGTACCTGTCGGGGGCCATTGATCCCGCCGGAAGGATCCATTTTTGATTTCACCGGACCCGGCCTACCATCGATCCCGCTCAAAAATTCATTCGGAAACTCCTCGACGATCAATTCCCCGGGAAATATTCACCGATTTAGAATTTAATTAATCTATCTATAGATACGAATTTATTTAATCTTTTGATTCGATTCTATGTTACTAAGCAGTTTTGCAAATAACTTTTTTTTCAACGTTTCGGTCTAGTTTAAGAATATTTTGAAGAAATATATAATTGAGACCACATTTGTTATTAAAAATATGAAAAATAATAAAGTGTCACATTGCGTTATGTGCGAACAATCTTAATTCACAACTGATACACGTTGATTCTATGAGTGTAGTGGAAATTTAATAACAAGGTCCAGATTTGATCATGCAACCTCGTCATCCCAACAGAATTAACTTCCCCAAGAAAACGACAGACATTTCTCTACCGATTTCGAGTCGATTCGGGGAGGTAATTGAAAAACGTGAATGGTCAATCGAGAACAAAACGCGCAGAAAACAACGGTATTGATCGATTTCGGAAATGCATTCCGAGCCGGGCCTTTGATTCTGTGGAATCTATTTATTATATTATCAATTTGATGATCGTCCATCATCGTCGTTCGGATCGCCATTATTCCGGCATAAAAGCCGCCGAAGCTGGTTCGAAATTCTGATCCCCGGGTCGTTGGTCCCCGGTGGGCACAATTTCCCCGTATTCATTATTCCTTTTCAAATAATCCACTTATACGTGTTCCAACGTGCGAAATCAGCTCCGCTTTACTCTTCCCCGCGTGTGCCGCTCCGACTCGCAACAAAAATAATGAAGCAGCCACGGGGCAGGATTTATTATTCGAAATATCATCTTTTACTTCGTGTTTTGTGTGATTTATGCCCTGACTACGGGCCGGCGCGAGAATAAAGGGGAAAAATGGTGAGTTAGAGTCACCATCCGACGTTGCCGGGTGGTTCGGGGGGTGGTCGAGGGTGCAGGGAAAGTTGGAGGGAAGGGTGGGAAAGCGAGCGGCGGGGTTGAAAGAGAGCGAGTCCGAGGAAAGTCAATGGCCGGCGAGTGAGGGCGTATAAATCTGAAACTTAAATTTAGATCGCCTCTAGAGTCGTGCCTTTTTCTACAAGCGGCGCCCTATCGCGAAAGAACTCGTCAACCAGTGCTGCCACCAACTCGACAGTATGCTAACCATTTTATCCCTTAATTTTTCGACCATGTATTGAGAAGAATTTTAAATGTGACACAATTTTTCTTTATATCTAAAAAAATTCATGTAAAACATTATTTAGCGAACTAATTCTCCTAACTGCACAAAAGAATTCGAGTCGTTTCTAATTTTGAAAATACCACTCTCTTTCGAAGAGGATCAGAATATTAATGTCAGTCGGTACACATACATATATTCATGTCTGACGACCAATATTTTATATTTTGCGAAGGGAAATTAATTTCACATTTTCCAGTGAAGCCGCGACGCGTGCTGTTACGTCCAGCATGTTAATGAGATTTTTTTCGATACATTTTTTTAATCTTTCATTACGGAGCGTATGGGAGGATTCGTTAAAATATTGTATCTGTGGAGATCGTTAACGATGGCAGCGTATACGTTGGCGAATGTTAGGCGAATATATTTGATAAAGTTTGCGAATTTGTTTGTGGATTTAACGAATTTTGGATAGAAAGGATACCTCATTAAAATTATTTCATTCTTATTTTCTTCACTGTGCCGAAACGTACTTCTAGAATTGAAGGATAGATAAATAAATTTAAATTTCAAGAATCGGTCGGTGGAAGTATATATCGCAAATATGAAAATGAAAAATTTCTCAGTTTCTCCATTTAGTTGCCGAGAAGCTGTCCAAGGGTTAGAACTTTTACAAGTTCCGCGTATCACTTTGATCTGGCGACGTTGATACAGTCTGGCCCCTGAAGTTTCATAATTACTAGAAGGTTTATCAAGTAGGGAGAGAACTGCACTGGAAAATGTGCACGTCTGGCGTTGGTGTTTCTCCATCGGCAGTAATAACGTTCCGACATTGTTAATTCGAAAAATACAGGGTGTCTCAAAATTCCTTCAACATCCAGAAGTTGGAAGTTCTTGAGGTCATTTGAAGCAACATTTTCCTTTGCAAAAATAGCGCTCGCGGCTTTGTTAAGGAGTTATTAACCGAAAAACACGGACCAATCAGAGCGCGACCTAGACGCGTGTTGGTTGGTCTTTGTTTTTCGTTAATAACTCCTTAACAAAACCGCGGGCACTATTTGTGCAAAGGAAAATGTTGCTTCAAATTAACTCAAGAACCTCCAATTTCTGGATGTTGTAGGAATTTTGAGACACCCTGAAAAAATAAATTCAACGAAACACAGAATTCGTGAAAAAAAGTATAAATAAAACATTGTTTTGTGTATGTACATGTTTGTTCAAACCATGGACTATTTGAGAGTGACCTATCAGAGAGGTAAACAATCCAAAAAGTTGAAGTTGGCTCGTGTTTTGTTGAAAATACCAGCGGTGGGCCGCGAACTTTATCGGTTCGAAGGTTGCATGCTCGCGCGGGGAAAGTTACAAACGACTGTAAGAAGGGATCAGAATTAGTAGGAGAAGAAGGAGAGAGAGAGAAAGAACTCTCGTCGAATACCTCGGTCAACAGGTTACTAAAAGAGGGATAAAGGGCGCATCCTACAAATTTAACTCCGGTCCCGCCGGCCGAACGAAACGAATACAACTCACCGCGTGTTACTGTTATTTCTGGCGACAGTTTTTAACTAGCGCAATCTGCGAATAAAGCGCCCCTTGCTGCTCGCGCCGAGAGAGCACCGGGTTCAACATCTGCGAGTCATTTTCCGTCGTTATTTCCACCAGGGCTTCGCCGAATCCACCCTTCTCCTTATTCTGCCGTCTTCATTCAAACCGAACTGCCTGTAGACTCGGTTTTCATTTATCTATAAAACAGTTTTTCCGCCTGTCCCATTTGTGTCAACCCCTCTAATTCAACGTTGCGAAACGCTATTCCCTTTTAGGGGTGGTATCGCGGGGCGCTGAAGACTTTATTCGATCGTGCGAGTGTTAAAAACGAATTTTATCATTTAAAGTGTTGTATAAATCTCTATTAAACAAATGGGGTCCTTTTAGGGGTGGTATCGCGAACGTTAAAGACTTTGTTTCATCGTGCGAGTGTTAAAAACGAATTTTATCATTTAAACTGTTGTATAAATTTCTATTAAACAAAGGGGTCTCACGCTAGAAAGATAACTTCTGGACAACGCAATGGCTTCTGGGAGCACGGTTCGCGAAAACTCGGAATTCCCTATCAACATTTCGCAGCTTTAAATCAGATGGTATTAATTATATCGCCCGGGCCGAGCGTAACGCCGCGTTTCCGAGGGAATTATGTTTGAATTGACCAGGCTCGGTATTAATTATAACTGTACGAAATAGTATACGTATCGCCGGGTAGAGTGGGAACAGTTTGCTTTCCCGACAAGGATTCCGCGCGTGTTTGAATTTATTTCGGAGTGACGTTGAAACGCGATTACTCGGGGAAGTCGGAGCACGCAAAACTCGACCACCGCGAAACGTCAACTTTCTGTTCGTATGTCAAAGTTAAACGGGGGAGAAAGCGTGATGGACAATACCGAGAGAGCGTTCCCGGGGTTTGCATTCCAAAAACGAAAGCCCGGTGACGCCATCGGTTTTCGAGCGAACCGATTTTCGATTAAACGATTGTCGATAAAATGGTCGGCGCTCGAACGTAGATCCAATTGCCTCGGAACAGCTGCGCTTAAAAAATTTCCCTAACAATGGTAACTAGACTGTGGATTTTATGCATTTATAAGATCCTATTTCATCTTCAAATGTCAAAATTGTCCAAAAATGGGCACGACTCATTGTCCTGTCAAAAGAATTTTCAAATTTTTTTATAGTAAGCTATATTTACATTATTCAAATTATTTACATTCACCTGTCAAAAGAGAAACGACATTCAAGTTATCACCAACACCTTTATCTTTACAATTCTATTAACAAAAACATTTTTTATTTACTCTTTGATTTTCTCTACTATTCTATTTTTTCTGCACATGGGACTATCTTCTCTCTTGATCGATCTCTACCATATCGATTTTAAACGACATGATGTCATGGTTATATATTAGAGGAATATATATTAGAGGAATATATTTTCTTTATACATTTATCACGAGAACGAGTAGGTTTCGTTTGAAACGTTCAATCACTTGGAAATTTTAATGAAATTAAATTATAAAGTCAGAAACACTCACTATCAAGCAGTGAATATATTTTTTACCGATATCTCCTGGTAATAGTATGCCAATTAATTATGTAGAATGTTTTCGTTTGTTAACTTATTTCTATAAAGCAATTTTGCAAATTACCAAGTTAAATACTCCATTTACAATTTTCAAAACACTTGATGAAATTAATTGTAACATAGTATGGTTAGCATAGTATATTTCTATAAAGCAATTTTGCAAATTACCAAGTTAAATACTCGATTTACAATTTTCAAAGCACTTGATGAAATTAATTGTAACATAGGATGTTATTCAGAAAAGGTAACTAAAAGTTCATCAAGTGTGTTGAAAATTGTATAATATTTTACAGACGATATTCTAATTAATCTTGAAAATGATCTACACGTTATGTAATTTGCGAAATTGCTTTATAGAATAAAGTAACAGACGATTGAACCTTGCGCCGAAAACATTAATCATTCTATGTATATTAACAATAAATACGATCATATAGAGAAGAATATGTTTATGTTAATTAATAATTGGTTCCAAGATCTGTTCGTCGAATTACACCGAGGTCTGTCAGGAGGAGCACAGGTGATCAGGGGCAAGGGCATACCTAATCGCTCGAACGCATTATTCGGCAGGGATGTACGCGGCAGTACGCACCCGTGTAGCTAATGCAGTTTCGGCTAAGTACCCGTCGGCTCTGTATCATGTTTCATAGCGAATTTACGCAGCGCGCAAATTTAATAGTAACCGTGCGTGCGCATCAATTACGATTATTCGACGCGACATTATATGTATAGGACTATCGATCCTGCGTGCCCTTCGCGCGCAGTTTCGCGGTTCCCCGGGACGATATATAATAACGGCCGGAACACGTCGAATTGGGAGGATATTACTAACGATTTTAATTAATTCTACGATACACCACCGGCAAATAGAGGGAGAGAGAGAGAGAGGGAGAGAAGATAGAGAGGATAGGATCCATCCCTTGCGAAACGATAGCCCTCATCTTGCCCGGGGCCAACGGAGCCCATCTTCCATCCGCGCTGATTGTGCCCGATGTCTGCCTTTCTCGCTTTTGTCTTCGATATCGAGCCCCACGGAACCCTAGAATGGTGGAGAATGATCGATAAGGGACATACCGTAATTACGAAAAGATGAGGATCGAGTTTCGACTGTTACTTATTCTCACACACTCCATTCTACCGGAGTTTCCTTGAGCCGGTGCTTCTTGCAACACGCCTGACACTAGCTGGTCGGTAAACATTTTTTAATGGAAAATTCCAGGACTAATTCTTTTGGAAGTTTTATGGCATGGTGCGAGACGTTGTTGTAGTAATAAAAAATAATTCTTTCTCGCGGAGAAATATTGTCGACATTATGTTTCTTCAGCCTATTGGCCAGACCTTGGCACTGTAAAGTACTTAGCGTGGAATTTTTCGAGAAAACTGTAGATAGATCCACTATAACGATTGATGAGATTTTTTAATGATAATACTTCTGGTAATTATAATAGAAAAGATCTGCGTACTCCGATTTTGATGAAATTTTAATATGTTATAGATTTCGACATTTTCAACAACTTTTTCCTTTTCCAATATACGGGGGTCGCTTTTACTTTTCGAGATATTTGCAAAAGACTATCGCTAATACAGTATTGAATTTTTCGTGTTCCTGCAAGTATTAGCGATAGTTTTTTGCAAATATCTCGAAAACTAAAAGCGACCCCCCTATATTGGAAAAGGAAAAAGTTGTTCAGAATGTATTGCTGCATAACATATTAAAATTTCATCAAAATTGGAGTACGCTGACCTTTTCTACATAATTACCGTACTTCTTAATTAGAATTCACGCAATAGCACAGCCAACGTTCGCAGTACAACGATAATGCGCAAGTTTCACAAACAGAGTCGACCATCGAAGAATCGATCAAATCGAATAATTGCCTCGGCCATTGTTACCCCGAGCATAATCGCATAACTATTTTATCAAATATTAACACATTTTGCTGTAGCCGACTAATGATCATCGACATCGCCAACCGCGATGCGAGTATCCGCGTACCGTGTAACATTCCTTCAATGAAGTAACAATGATTATTTTAATTTCCATTAGAACATTAATTAATTTCCGGGAACGGCTTGTTTCGAAACTAAAGGGGAAAACTTTGAAATTTTGGTAGAATGTCATTAACAGAATGTTGGTGTTATGTTTCCAAAGCTTGTACGAGAAACACAATGCGATGGGTGTACAGTAATTAGTGAAGTTTTTGCTTCGCTTTTAATTTAATAAATCCCTCAATGGACGAAACAAACTTTACCGGTGGTTTTGACAGAATCATTTGCACGAGAAAGCGCGGGGCCACGCATGAATTTCGGACCGTGTCTATTAATTAGCGAGAAGGAAAAACAAACTGTTTACGGAAGTGCGTATCGATTAGTTTTAAGTTACAAAAAGCGCTCGGCCGTACGAGCCCCGGCCATAATGCGAACGGCAATCTCTATTCACAGGAAATGAAGCTGCATCAGAAATTACTTTGAAGCTCATCCCGTTCAATTACTTCCGAATTACTGCGTTCCATGTCAAGTAATATGCTGTTCGAATAGGAACGGAGAAAGAAGAATAATTAGTTCTCTCTCTCTCTCTCTCTGTGTACCAACCTAGCAGAAAAATAATTAGAAAAATTAACGGGAAAAACTGTTCCTAAAGATTGTTTTTGTTTTTTATCGAGAAGAATATGTTTGGTCGTGTCGAAACGAGCAAATGTAATTAATAATTTATTTGGATACGCAGTTTAATTATTTCTCCAATTTTGGCAGCGCGAAATGAAGACTTCAATTTGTTCAGAAATTATTAATTAACACGGACAGCGGCCGAATGTTTCCGTTTGCCTTTCTGCTGTCAAAAATTCATCTGCTCGGGGAATTGTTCATTTCATGTTGATTTCGCTGCGCCATACTTTGACTGGTTTCTGTTCGGTAATTATAATTCAACTTTTCCATTCGACCCTGCCAATATTTTACGTTGCCGGCCGAATTGTTTTGGCATTATTCATCACGACGGCTTTGCCGAAGCTTCGATGGCTTTTTCAGAGACTCTGACATTAAATACATATTTCAATTCACAATTTTTATTCCGCGCAACGACCACGTTCGATGCTGTCCTCCTTCTCGAAAATCCATTATGGACGCCAAAGTCAAATTTCTAAAAAAGTGTTTACAGTGTTGTCACCGTAGGAAAAGTATAGATCAAATCATAATCGAAAATGTAATTATCTCATGATTAAAAATTAACTAACCTAATTGAATTTTATATGAATCATAACTTTCAATCATTAATCGGACTACGTTTTGCCGAATGCTGACTGCTAGGAGTCTCTTAGATAATTGTGACGATCCTCGAAGCACACGGACAAGTTTCGTGAAAAAAAGGAAGTGATCGAAGAAGATGGCGACGGTATAAAAGCCAGTACAGCGTCGCGTGTGTCCGTGTGGCAGCAGCTGCGAGCCGTTCGTGCACAACGCGGAGGACCCACTCATCTCACAGTCGTCAGACAAGATTCGCTAATTGGGATTAATTCGCACTAATTAATTAAATCACGAAATGCTCGTCTGCCATATAGCAGACGGTGTCGAAGCACGCGCGAATTTGCCAGTGTGCCGGCCATGTATCGTGCGCCGCTCGTATAGTACACGATGCTCGTCGAGTGCCCGTACGTGGCCGACGTGGGCACGCATGCAACGAGCCGGAGCACAGAAATTTGTGACATGCATCGCTGATAAAATCACCAAGTCGCATCGGGTAGAGCCTGCGCCAGGTGGGTTCGACGTCTGATCGGTAACCACCCGGTCGCCGGATCGATCCGGCCTCTAAAAATCGAGGTTGATGGGGAGCTCGGCGCTTCGATGACGTCGGCCCACCAAAGAGCTGAATTTACGAACTTAGAGCGAACTTCTCGAAGGTGATAGCTGTTCGGAGCAGCCGCTTTAACGGCATGCTGCGATGGCTTGTTGGAGGTCTTCGAGTATCAGCTGCCAATTAGATTCGTCAGGGTGCTGGAAACATGGCTTTATTCGCCTTAAGGCTGTCCCACAGTTACCAAAATGAGTTAAAACCCTGGTTAAGCTTTTTGAAGATGTATTTTGTTTGTAAACGATGATTATCTCATTAAGTAAAATTTTTTTGGTAATTATTTACTTTGAGGGCTGTCCTCAACAACGATTTTGATAACTTTGAAATATACATATATAGGGTGAACTTCAATTTTGAAAGGCTACTCCTGGATTTTCAATATAGTATTAGCAATAGGTTTTTGCAAATATCTCGAAAACTAAAACCGAGTGGCGGTAACATGTATAGGGAAAAGTTGTTCAGAATGATGAGCTTGACAACATTTTTCAAGGTCATCAAAATCGGTGAGGAAGCTCTCAAAGTAAATTACCAATTTTTTCTTTATTAAATATATGGAAGAGCAGCAGGAAAATATAAATGCGAAAATTAAGGTACATCTATAGTTTCGGGGATTGTAGAAGAATCTTGTTTTTCTCCAGTCTTGCGATGAACGGACAAAATCGGCAGTCTGATGATAATTTTGTGGCTCAGGGAGTTGTAAGGGTCTGTATCGATTTTGCGTTGGGCTTTTTCTGCGGGTTTTGAGGCAGGAAAGAGCAGTCGCGAAATTATGGTGACCAGGCAGCGCGGCGCATCGAATGTTTTTGGCTGTCATCGGATATTCGGGAAGCTTCGTCCTGGGTATTCTGGTTTTAATCGAGGCACCGTCGCGTCGGCTGAATTCCGTGGAGAGGCCGCGCGGAACGGTCGCGACTCGTCGAGAGCACGATTTTTCCTCGGGATTGAAGCCCTCTCTCTGTGTCCGCGAAGGGATGAAACTCGCGACGGTCGATTAAAATTGGTTGTTTTTGGGCGCGGCGCACGCCAAACGCTGGAAACGATGGCTGGTGATATTTATACGATGGCCGGGGAATTATTCGTGAACCCGCCGCAGCCGCTCAGAGACCCCGGATTATTACGTTCTCGGGATACGTATGAATAATATAATGCGACAGAGAATAGGTTTTATGCTTAAGCTCGGGGAGACGGAGTTTGATTGAAAGGGAATTAATGTTTGAAATTGGAGGTCGAAGGCCCACGGAGGAACGTCTGTTGCCGCTTGATGGCGGCTTTGATAGCTTGCTGCGAAAGAATTTGACCGCGGATAACCAACAGATTCCTGCTCGATTATGCAACTGTTAACTGTACATATTTTTTTAACGGTTTCATGATGCTGATGCATCAAATACGTTTTGGTAGTTTTGCGAAATTTAATTGGGTTCGAGCTATGCTCGTGTAGGAATTATTTTATAATAAATCTTCTTTGAGAAATTGTTGATTCGAGTGCTTGAGATCCTCTTAACAGAATGTTCAATAGCGACAGCAATCACTAGACTTGACTCGAGCAGTTCTTTTCGGATTATTATTTAAAAAGAGACTTATTAAGCTTCTCTTTCATATGGCGGAGGTATTGAGAAGCCTTCGGGAGGCATTCAGAAGATATTAATAGTCTTCCGATAGCGGGTAAAGTGTTGACCATTTATTCTATAGAATTACTGTGCTCGATATACATTCATTCCCCTCAATTTACGTGATGTCCTTCTTTATCCAGGAAATTATTTTCATTGAACAATAAAGCCTCTTCCTCACAATTACTTATTTTACATTCAATAATTTACTTCGAGAGGAAGGAATTTTGTGTTTGTTATACTGTGGAAATTCGTTGGAAAATTTCATTTTTAATTTTAAATAGGGGTTGATGCTCGAAGTACAAACATTTTTAAAGTACAGACGAATCACCTGCTAATCGTTCGTTACTTTCAACCCCGTTGAACAACGAACGAGTGCCATAAAGAAAAAACTACCCCTGAGGAGTAAAAATTGAAAGCAGCGAGCATTATTCAAAGCATACCGAGGGAGGCAAGAATTTCAGAGGCACATCACTCGGACGCGACGGTTGCCCGTCGAACGGGTTCTCGCAAAAGTCTCTATTTGCCGAAACATCCGCAGGTCATGGCATCCCGTCGCGTCCCGAAGAACAATTTCCGTTCGCCGACAGATAAATGTCGTTCGATCGTTTCCCGTCGATTCTCATTCGCCGGATCGCGGGTTAACCTCAGCTCTCGGCTATCTCGCAGCCCTGTGCCATTGTGTTGCGTGGCTGCGCTCGCATCCCCCTACCACCCTCCTGCTGCCGTTGTCTTCGTTTTTGCCGCGTTTCGTGCGCGACGCTCGGTAGCGGGACCCACCCTCTCGATGCATCTCGTTGATTAACTCGCTCGGGGTTGGTCGACGGGTTCTGTCCGCCGAAAGGAATATCTGGCAAACTGTGCGGACCCGTGGCCACCACCCCCGACGACTGCGTGCCTTCGCTAATATGCGAGCCGCGAATGCCGTTCCCGACGAACCTAGTCGAATTGAACGACACGTTCGCCCCGCGCGCCGCTCTGCAACCCCGCACTGCGAATTCTTGCCCCTCGAGGCTGTTCAAGTGTTTCCATCGTCTACTGTGTAGGGGCCGTGCTCTCCTGGCCACCAGAGACACTTTGCATGATGGTCTGGGAAACGCTCATCGCGACCAAAATGTACAATTCTTGATTAAATGTTGCTCCGCGCCTGTATGCGACCTTCCGCGTCTTTTACACCCTGCCGCAGTGGTCTGTAACGCGAAATTTACTCGCACGTACAAGGATAAAATTTTACCAATTTTCGCGTCGCCCTTTAATTCTGGTTTATTTCTAATTTCAAGTTTGAATGAAAATCGTCTTGCGACATGTATCATCTGAGATAAAATTTTACCAATTTTTGCTTCGCCCTTTAATTCTGGTTTATTTCTAATTTCAAGTTTGAATGAAAAATGTCTTGATCATATTTGATCATTTTTGCTTGGCCCTTCGAATCAAGAAATTCTGGTTTAATTGTAATTTCAAGGGTTAATGCTAAACTTTCTGGAGTGCAAACTGGAAATCGGTATGTTTTATAGTATCTGGAAATAAATAAATAAATGATGGGTAACCTTGAGGAATATATTTTAATATGGCATCTCAACTAAGATGTGGACTCCATCCTCTTATAGCAGTCTAATGGAAATGCGAAACACGAGCAGGTAGCTCGATCGATTTTTCGCTTAATTGGCCTTAGTGGAGAAGTAAAGCAGCGTCTTTAAGCAAATACCCTGGTCGGGAGCAAATGTTTGGTACGATACGAAGTGTGCTTCGATTCAACCTCGTTTAATTAGCCGACTGTTCCTAGGAACCCAGACACCTCGGAAACTCCCGGGTAGTTCTCGAGCAAGAAATATGTATTCAATTTATGTGCATTATCGCTATCTCACAATTCACTTAGACAATATTCATTTAGCATAAAAATCGGTCGTTTTTGAGAGTGATGTTTGATTTTTATAAAGCAAATATACAAGATAACGTGTTAACAACGTGTTCGAATCAGTCTCGCTAGTGCGCCGCGATTTAATAGTCACCGGGTGAATCCCACCCCTGGTTGAAGGCTCGGAGTTCGTATCCGGTGTCTCGTCGCGCTTTTAATAATTGAAACCGGCCCGTGGAAATTTACTCTCGTTTCGGATTCCCCGGTGCTTTCGCGAGTTTCTGCAACAATCGCGGCGTCTGATTGCCCGTGAGGCCTGGTTAACCCGACTTCGGAGCATCCTTCGCGGCAGACGGATCGGGTGTCGCGAAAATCGCTCGAAGCTCTGGATCGACCAAGGAACTTCCAGTCCGCCTCCGAGACGATCGTTTGAAATTGAAATATCTTAGTTATCGGAGCTGTCTCCGGTTTCCTGTTTCCTGCAGACGACGACGACGACAGATCCGATGGAATTGGAGCCATTTTCTTATGCCACGAGATTCTCTCGGTCGGATAAAAAACCACGTTTAACCTCTTACTGCTCTGTTATGTTCTGCTCCGAGGCAGTCGATACTCAATTTATGGTCGATTATTGAAGACATGCACGGGACGCGGCTGCTCCACAAATATGATCGTTGCGTTTTGCTAGAAATAATCAATGTGACGGATTTTTGTACAAGATAAAAACTGGTTGCATCAATTGTGAAAAATAGGAGCGGACAAAAAATTTCTTTCATATTTTATTCAGCTAAAATTAATATTTCTTAGCATCTTCTATAAAATTGGATAATAAGAGGACTCACCGATTGTCCTCGCAATAGTTCAAAGTCAAATGTTCTCAAGTTTTCTTACTTAGAAAAATGTATCGAAGCGCAGCGTGTAACGGCCACGTGCTAGCAAAGTGGCGCGTAGAAAATCCGAGGCGCGACACCGGCGCATCGATTCACTTAACAGGAGGGGTGAAAGCTACACGAAATTCCTGGGGTAGCACGAAAAATAACACAGCACGGTCCGCGCAACAGCAAATAACGAAAATACTGCAACAGTCCGCAACGGTTTCGTCTCCCGCGCAGTTTACCCATGTATCGCGCAAACACGCTCGACGACCCGCTCGAAATTCTGCGACCTCGCTCGCAAAAAACAGCCCGCGAACAGAGAAAGAAAAGCTTGGACACGGTTTCCGTTAGATCGGTGTCGTTTTGCTCGGCTCGGCGATCCTCGGTGCGGTAGAAAAAGGGGGAAAAGTAGAGGGATAAAGCGGGACCGAAAGAAAAGAGACAGAGAGAAAAATTAAAACGGGCTCACAAAGAAGCGTTTGCTGGCACGGGATCGCAGACAAAAAACGCGAAAATCCTTGTCGGTCGTGTTGCGAATATACGGACCGGCCTTTGATGTCTCGGATTACGTCATTTTAACAAACGACTTACCCTTACGTCGCACGTTTCGCCACCCCCGCTTGCTAAACTGTTAGTTCCCACCCCTGACAGGGGGTGTACAGGGTGATAGAGGGTGTTGAGGACGGGGGTGGAAATCGGTAGGAGAATCGTGGCACGCTTGTTATCTCGCGAGGGGTGGGGTGGACGGGGGTGAATCAAAACGATGTGGTTTGCGAGCGTGAGCCCGTTCGTTTGCCTAAGAAGAAGCGCGTCGGTGCGAAAAGACGTGAGCCGATGCTCGAACGCCACTTCTCTCGCTCTCTCTCTCTCCTCTTCTCGCTTTTAATTGCTCGAAATCCCAACGATTTCTTTGCGACGTGTCCCCGAACTTCTCCTTTTGGCTCCGCTCGAGCGTAATCCCGCTCGCCCACCTTGCAGCCCCTAATAAAGCCACCCCCTCGGCGCGGAATTCGCGCGTTTTATGGGAACGGCTTCTGTGTACACGCGGATACCCTGCATACCGGGTGTGATCATAATCGTCGCGGCGGTCGACTACATTTTGGTAGCAGCTCGGCCTTAAATTGGGGTAGCTTTTCCGTTTCTCGGTGGTGGAAATTGCATTAATCCTCGTGTGGTACCGTGTTTACTCAAATTAGTGGAAGTATCAGACCTTTCCAACATTCTGCATAAATCTCATCTGAAAGCATATAAATTCACGACTTAATACTCCAATTAATTCAATTCACAATTATCGTAAAAATTTTGTTTCGGAACGAATGGGACAACGTATATTCGAAAGTGGTGTACGGGGAAGAAAGTGAAAGTCGGGGAGAAAAAGCTTTGAAAATGATTTTCACCTGTTTCCAACCCTTCTGCTGGCTAATGGTTACAACGGCACGATTTTCGCCGCACCCTGTATGTACAAATAAAGCCCAAAGAGAGCTACAACGTAGAGTCGTGGGGTGGTAGAGAGGATTCGAGCGCGTACGGGTGGAACGGTACGGGCTCATTTTCCAGGAGTGTCATTATGAACTAGCAGATATTAAATTTGTGCTGGTCGGCCTGGCCGTGGTTACCGTGGAGACCCCTTTGCGCCCTCCTGTACAGCTTTTCGTGGCTTTGAGATCATTATTAGTGCAGCAAGTGCGTGCCCGGCTGTTTAATGAATGCCGACCGCGTCGTGGTCGCCGATTAAATTCCGACGAGTGATCGATGGGGTGGGAAAACAGTTGTTTGATAGTGTCGAGGAGGCGTCCCCTGGATTCCTCTTTCTTCGAAGGGGGATGGAAGGGTGAATGGGGACGGACCACGACTCGAGCGGATCATTTGGATGGATGCTTTTGTATTTTTAACGTCAGGGGTGGATTGCTGTCTAGACTGTTGATGGGAATTTAATGTGGGAATTTTGAAGGTGGACAGAACCTCCTCCTCGGTTAGAAAAGGCGTCGAGGTATTCGGATCCTGGCTCCCGGAAAGGGTTCCGTTAAGCACTCCCTCAGCTTTTTTACAATTATTCTGCTCTCATTTGTCTAATGTATTTTTATTATGCACCGAAAGTATTAATAATAATTGCGAGACGTGTCCATCCCTGTGCTTAACTATTTTAATGGCTTGGCAATAATATAACAGTGCATTTGAACGACTTATATATTTTTTAAATTATTATTATTTATTATAGACGGGCAGAAGCCCTTTTTATATAAGTATTTACAAAGAAAAGAAAAAATTTCCTGCGTAGTTGCATTTTAAAATTTTGCAAAGATTCAATGAAAAAATTACATTTTTAAAAAATCTGTGGTATTTTTATTCTCGAGAAAATCTTTGGAGGTACACTTTGAACTACCGATTAAGTTTTTAATAGCTTCAGTAAAAAAAGTTTTGAGGACCGTGTTCTCACGATAGAAAAAGAAAGTTAGTGGAAGCAGGAACCTAGAGTGAACTTTTCACACGCTCGGACGGGTCGAGCTATAAAAAGGAACATCTTTGACAAGGTCTTCTCCTCTGTTTTATATTTCATAACGAATACGGTCCACGCGGAGTTGCATATCCTGGAAGTTTACACAGTAATAACGCTGTCACGCACAGCTACACGGGCTAGAGCTCGTAGGGGTGCAGTATAACATGGTTACTCGCACGAAGAATATCGCGTGAGATATATTAAGGGGCGTAAGTCGAGCGTTACGATCCGTGGAGGGTGCGCTTTAGATGTCAATTACCAACATCGAGAAAACCTTGCCCCTTTCTTAAATAAAAATCGACCGGGTTAATCAATCTTTTATGTCGAACCTAAATTTTTCATAGCTCCCTTCGAAACAACATTCCGCCGCGTATACATACTATTTTAGAATGCTGTTCGACATTTACGGCTTTGGAACAAAACTTACTTTCTGTTCAGACTGCGAATTTCTAAAAAAAATGAAAATCGTCTTAACATTCTAATAATTTATTGGCATTCTTAAACCACACATTTTAATATATATAAGTAATTTTTATTTCGATCGTAATGTTAAGATAATTGGAATTTATTTTTTGCGACGCAACGGTTCGATCAAATTCTACAAACTACAAACTCTAACAATATTTGTAAGCATACCCAAACGTGTCGATTTGCTATTAAAAATGTTCAATAGTTCTTAGGAAAAAAAGGTCGTGTTTCGTCCTAGACCCGCTAGAGGATACACATTTTAACTTCTCCAATGTCTCAAATCGCACCAACTAATTTTCTCCCATAAATTCATAAAATGTAATTATATCATTGTCGCGGCACAAGACCGTCGCTAAAAGCGAAACTCCGAGGCGACTACGGGAGTCACGAAGGAGAAATGATTTCGAATAAAATTTTTCCTCGGCAAATGGTTTACGGCTCGCGGAAGTTTCGTCTCGCGGGAAATTTGATACCTCATCCTCGCGGCGAGGGTTCGGGCAACAAAAGTTCCCGCTAAATGAAGACATTCGAGCCCGCGTCCCCACCCCCGTTACATCCCCATGCCAGATATCCGTGAAGCATCTGTTCGGCCCTGTACTCCATGAAATATCTATCTCGACGCGCGTTGACACGGCGAATGACATTCTAATGGGGAAATCATGAGTTCGGACCGGCTGATGCATGAGCTCTTCCTCCCGTGGCAGATGCGTTCCGCTGTTCCGGGCACAAACTCGTAAAAACCGACAGGAGGAATATATCCGGGAGAAACGGTGTACGGATGATTAAACTGCCGTTTACGCTGCTCGATGGAATCCTTGATGCCCCGAAGACACGGACTGCATCCTCCGATATACTGGTTTAAGTCGAGAGAGACGATCGATATGTTTCTTCACGAGCGACCGCTAACGACGGCTTCGATATCGGTTTAACAATCTTTTATAGTATGTGGTATACCGGATCAGACTCGTTTCGTGCTCCCTTATTGGCCTGGCTCTCGATCATTCGTTTCATGGACGCATAATCTCCGCTGATTCCTCGCCGATTCGAGATAACGAACGAGGGAAATTAGGCACCGCGAACAGACGAAGCAATTAGGGGTGAATACCCCCCAGCCCACCCGTATCCTATCCATGCGCCTCCCTTGGATCGCGTCTCGTCAATTTCGCTGTAATTAATGAATTTCGACGGCGGCGTCTAGTCGCCGAGTTGCAAAATAAATTGCTACCGAGATGCACAGGGTGAACGAGATTTTCGGTGTATTATTTTCTACCTGGCTCCCTTAGCGTTGGACAATTGAAATTTTTCGGAAATAAATATCTCTTACACGTCGATCATGTTAGAAACTAAAATTAAGTAGGTAATTGTATAGAATAGGTCTGCGTAGTCCGATTTTGATGAAATTTTAATATGTTATGCAGTAATACATTCTGAACAACTTTGTCCTTTTCCAATGTAGGGGGGACGCTTTTAGTTTTGGAGATATTTGCAAAAAACTATCGCTAATACTGTATTGAATTTTTCGTATTCCTGCATGCTTAGGAATATTGGAAAAGGAAAAAGTTTTACAAAATGTCGAAATCTATAACATATTAAAATTTCATCAAAATCGAAGTAGGCAGACCTTGTCTATATAATTACCATTAAGTGAAACATAATCGAGATTTCTGGAGCAAATGACTTAAATTATTGTTACGCGTTAGATACGTGATTTTTCGAGAAGTGTCCCCTGGAAGCATCATCGAAGGGGCAACAGCCGAAATTAATAAGTCCAGTGAAAACCCGCGAGATAAGCTTATAATTTCGCTGGAGAGTGTTAAATAAATACATAAGCGCGGGATCACATTGCGGTAAATGGGATTACGCGGTCGATCGCGGAGCCTCGTTGAAAATATTCTTCGTCACCGTGGCTCGTTACGAAACACAGGGAATCGGGCTTGTTATGAAACGAAGTGGGGGAACAATTTCGTTTACGTAATTGCAGAATATTAAGCGAGTTGACGCGCGCGCGCGTGCACGCGATTATTAAGCCGCGAAAAATGAGGAATTCCTTGGAGCCCACGGTGCGTGGACCTCGCAAAAATGCAATTACCACCGGTTCTCGGCAAATGGTAGGGGGTTGGTCCAGGAGAGGTGGAAAACGAAGTCCGATACGGAACAGAGCTTGTATTCTCAAGGAAACACGATGCCGACTGGTAAAATCCAGACGACTGCGATTAAATACACGAATTGCTGCGAATAATGCGATCCGACGGACAAAAGGAGCCCGACTAATTAAGCGGCCGCGTTAAAAAGTTGTAAACGTCTTCGCGAACTCGGTGTTCATTGAGATCTCGATTGAATGGACTCCTGCAGAAAATTCGAGGTTCCCATTCAGACGTCATTTACCGAATTCCCGTTCTTAGAGAGGATTTCTTTCCGGAATTAGTCCAGAGTCGAACGTAACCAAAATCCATATGTAAAATCCATATTTCAATGTACTACAAAATGTTTAAAATGTTTTAGCTCACAAAAATAACAGGGCTCTATTTATTTAAATGTCCAATAAATTAAGTATCCAATCAATTTTCACATGAGAAGCTTCATAATTTCAATAATTGTAACATAAGAATATAAATCAGTTCCTTTGATAACAGTAACTCTTTCAGTATGAATGATTAGAAGATTTCCGGGTTTTCGCTATTTTTGCAGGAAAACGAGTGGTCCCAAGGGATTTGCAAAAAGGAAGAAATTCCCTTCGCAGCAATTTAATAAATTCGTCTGACGGCATTATAATCAATCTACTTTCGGTACGTTTCTTGCTTTGAAATTGTGGAGCATTCTCTCTTTGGTAGTTGCGGAAAGTCAGCCCGGCGAAGATAAAAGGAATTCGGAACGAAGGGATTGCGGAACGCAATAACGTCGTGTTCACGTGGCTCGCAACGCGGGATCACGATGAAGGACTTTCACGTGTCCGAATGCTATTAACAAAACCACATTGTTACTATAATTGTGCGCGTTTCTACGGCTCCGTCGAAAGACAATAATGAGCACTTTAAGCTTAACTGCGGACTGATGTGGCAAATTGAATTCTCTATGGGATACATTTGATTCCGGCCTAGGCAAAGCGGCTTGACCAACGGGGGATTTATGCACAAAGGAAGTCCAGGTAATTACCTGTGCGTCGGCCGATGCCTGGAATATCAGTTCGGAGGAAAATTGGATGTCAGATCCTCGTCGACTAACGCACGCACACGTGCTTATATATACCTGTCCTGTGTGTGATCGTTCCGACGAATTTCTTCTTTTCGCGGAGCCAGCCGGCTCGTTAGAAATCGAAACCAGCCGACGCAACGTGTTTCCCTTTCGTTTCTTCCTGTTCTAGTCCTCAATTATATTTAATAACGGAGGTTATATTGCCCCCGCCCGGAAATATTCTCAGGATGTTTCCTTCTGTACTCGTTTTGCCCCCGTTCGGTCTACAGCTGCCCCCAGAAATGGCGCACGTACCTCTGCTCGGTCGATCTAATCAGCGAAATTCAATTTGATCCAATCCTGCACAAGGAATCTCTTCGCATAAGAGCTTTTCGCGTTTCTAACAATAACAGAAATAGGATTCGCCATCTAAATGTCCGCAGTCGTGTTCATTCGTTTCAGACGTTTTATATCATACTAAATCAAAACTGAAATAAACCGGACCAAAGAAAAAATTCACTGGAACAGAATAAATGAAGTATAAATTGTAATGGGAGCAAAATCTTGGACCTCCCCCATTGGGTCAGTTCGAGGAAAGACTAAAACTAGAACTGCAGTTTGATTACTCAGACCTTCTTCGTAATGATAAATTACACCTTATCGGTTTCTAGCCTGCGGATCGATAAAATCGAGAAACAAAGAACTCTTTCAGTATCTTTATAAACACAATTTGTTTTCGAAACCAGATATTCCAACACAGACTGTTGCGCGAGCATATGTTGAAAAACTTTATTGGCTTAAGCAAAATGACTTAATTAATTTGAAGCAAACAAAGTTACAAAGTGGATTAAAACGGTGATCCTAATGTGAGTGAAGAAAAAGGGACAAACTGTGTTGACATAAGATAAAGTTATTTGTATTATTAATAAGATAAAGTGTTCTGTAATGAGACGACGACTGGGCTGGTTCTGGACCCTTTTCTCAAGTGGGGGTTCCATAAACCACTTGGGCCAGGCAACGAAACTTCTGCGACTCCGATTGGAGTCGCACTATGGCCTGTTTCTATATAATGTTATCGTTGGATTCCAACAAGATAAATAAATAAAAATTGTATTCTGCAGCCAGAAGATAAAACTCGACAACTCCAGGAGAGTACCATATCTGGAAATTTGATTCCACATTTCCCAGCCAATACCACTGCGCGGAACCACCCTTTCGCGCCATTTCGGGAACACCCTGTACATAAGCGTTCCGCAGATAGCGGAGAGGGAAAAACGCGTTCCGCAGAATCTTTAACGTTTGTAACCCCGGAAATCGAATCGATACGACACGCTGTGTCGTCGGGATTCTATGTAAGCACAGTATCAACCCCCCCTCCACCCTTTAAAGCAGAGGGGCCTGGGTGGAGAAAGGGGGCGAATGCGGCTGCGAGTCATCTTAAGAAAATTACCGTTCGCGGACATTTTGCCAGAATGGAAAATCGATGTGTTACGACGACGCTCGAACCCCGCTGCAGGCTGAAAACTGGCTGGAGATGGCAGAAACCGGGGTGAAGGAGGGGACAAGGGGCTGAAAGAGGATAAGGGAGGGAGAGAGAGAGAGATTCCCATTCCTGATGAAAATTTCAGTCGCACCGACATTACCGGCTCCGTTATACATTCATGCCCTTCTAATTCTCACATTATTAAAAGATTTATCGGCCACTCGGTCAGCCGTGATACCGGCTGCGCTCGAATGCCGAGCCTCCATTAAGAGATGGCGGCGAAATTGCCTCGAGACCGGGTTGTTATAGCATGATTTAAAATCCATCGAATACTATCGACACACCATTTTCTTGCTGCACTGCGCCGGGGAAGCGTATCGCTGATACACGTAACCTTCGATATCGGACAAGACTGACCTAACTGGTTTTTAATAAATTTTTCTGTGAGACTTTTACCACCATTCTCGCGACACTTTTCTTATTAACCCTCGTACGTTTGGCAGGATGAAAATTCACCCATTTTCTATTTTTACATACTATAAAATGATGACGTATTTCTCTGAAATGTCACGTGATAAATGAAGCGAAGCTTATCAGTTTAAAGTGTGAAGCAGATTATGGGTGAGGAAGCATCGTAAAATCTTTTATGCAACTATTTCTGAGGAGCGTGCGAGGGTTAAATTAAAAAACGTGCTAATAACACTGTCCAAAAAATTTCAACATTTTTCATGTTTTCATATAATAATAATAGATATCTTCTGGCTATTTAAAAAAAAATTGTTAGGTAATATAAAACAAATATTGCATGTCCATTTGAATATTAAAAAAGTTTGAATCGCTTTTTAATATTATATGAATGTGTATACAATATTTCGTGCTACTAGGGTAACATCAGAATATTTGTTCAAAGTCAAAAAATGTATTGGAGGAAACTCTATAAGACTCTATAAGATCCTCCCAACAGTTGTATAGAAATATTTTCGTTGTTGGACAGTGTAAGCTCAAACACGATACAATTTGTATCGTGTTTATCTGCTTAAACCACGATCAAATGGAAGCTCGGTTATTCGTATCACCGAAACACGAGTTTCGTAGCTAGGAATATTAAATGATTAACAAGGTGTTGCGAGGATACAAGGAGCCTGAAATGGTTTCACTTATAGGTAAGAACAGGGAATACGGGAACGCATTGTATTGTGTATAGGAAATTCGCATTCGCTCTCCGCATTAACCCGATTCCCAGCTTCACGGCATCGAGTTTCACGAAATCGCGTCACAGAAATCCACTAATGTTTCGTAGGTCTAACGCATCCGCTTTCTCGGCGATGTTAACTCGATTCGCACGGTTATCGTAGCAACGATATGAAATTTGTAGAACTTTTCGTTCGGGAGCAATGTTAAGGGTTACACGGCGCGGCGCTGCGTTAATTCAGTTTCGTGGTTGTCGTAGAAACGTCGCCGTGGAATTTGCGGAAACTTTCGCTGATGCAATGTTGAACAGCAAACGTTTCACAATGTGCGTTAACTCGGTTCCGCGGTTGCCGTGGCAACGCCGTGAAATCTGCACTAACTTCTGGCCTAGTCACCGTTGACGACTCCTTTCAATGACTTCTCGAGTAAAATGAATTCTCTGGAAGTCATGTTACCAGAAGGTACAGTAAAGTAAAATTCTTCTCAATCGAAAATGTAATATATAATAAATTTTTTGGTTTATTATTACTATATGAATCATTCTCCAGAGAGACATTTTTGCGTCTGAAAAATAATACATATATAATATAAATTGAAAAAAATATTGCGACACAGCCGTGTAAAGAGATCAGAAAAAAGAAAAAATATAACAGGGAAAACAATTAAACAATTAAAAGAATATTGAGGAGTTACGGAAAACAAAATTGGCATCCATGGTGGCAGATACGTAATTGTAGAAAATTGTACAAAGAAAAAACTGAAAATTAAAAACAAAAGAAAACATCCACATTCGTGATGTCTGTACCACATTTTCATAAGAAATAAAAATTAATATACAGAATGTGAAGAAAGGTACCTTCCGAGGTACTAGAAGGTACCTTTTTCAAGATTTCTGATTGTATAGTGTTTTTTAAGCGTGGATGTACATGGGTGTCATTACGATCCGCTATCATCTTACGGTTTTCCTCGCGCTGTCAAAGCACTCGAGAACTCCACCCCCGACTCTAGTCCACAGGATTAAGTGTTGACTCTGCCATCGATCTGGCTCTTTGCAAATTCAGCTTACGTTCCCGTCTCCGGTTTCGCGGAGAGAAGACTCGGCCGCTCTCAATTTCAACCCATGTAAATTTGTTTCAGTCACGTCTCGGTAAAGATATCAAATTGTCGGCTCTTTTTCCTCCATTCCATGCTTATCTAATGGACGAGGAGGGGGAGGAGCCCGCGATCATCTGGCTCGATATTACAGACACAAGATACCCAGCCATTATTACATTTCGAACTCCTAATGAATTTCCCCCTTGCGCCGAGATAAAAGCTTCAGAGTGCAATTTTATTTCGTCTTTTGATAGACCGCCAATTAGACTGGAATACTAATTTATTGTACAAGACTGCTGGACGCGAAATTACCGGTCACATTGAATTCTGTCCGAAGAAATGCCTGGACGTACGGACAGCAGGCGATTACATTCACGGGTGTATCAGGATCGACAAGACGACAGGTGTCGGGTGCGATTAAACATTTAAACAAATCGCGATCAATTAAAATCCTGTGCGACGAGGGGGGGAGGATCCTGCTATAATCTGGCTTAATATTACAGACGCAAGATACCCGGCCATTATTACGTTTCGAACTGCTAATGAATTTCCCCCTTGTGCCGAGATAAAAGCTTCAGAGTGCAATTTTATTTCGTCTTTTGATAGACCGCCAATTAGACTGGAATATTAATTTATTGTACAAGACTGCTAGACGGTCACATTTGAGGCATAGAAACAACACGTGTTTATATATCTTAATTTCGTGTTTAAAATTTTCATAAAGCAGATTAGTAATTTTTTTATTTATTTATTTATAAAGGTCGCATTAACATCGAGGTTATTAGCGACCACTTTGGTATACAATTATAATAACTGTATTTTATTTTATAATACTGAAATTTCTATTAAAATTTACATGGTTCATATTAGGGTCGAAACGTTGAGAGTTTAATCAAACTAGCAAAATTGCTTTAATATATATTTCCGATCGAACCTTTGCGACGAGAGCATCAATATATCTTTTGTTGTTAACAATCCTACGATCGATAACTAGAATAACGTTTACATTGGATTCTGTTTGTTCCGAGGAAATGCCTGGACGAACGGCGACGGATAGCAGGCGTATTTCATTCACGGGTGTATCAGGATCGACAAGTCGACAGGTGTCGGGTCCGATTAAACATTTAAACAAATCGCGATCAATTAAAATCCTGTGCGACGAGGGGGGTTGGGCGGTCGCGTCGATGCTATCATCGGCGACAAACGACAGATTATCAGCATCGGGTGCACACGCGAATTGACCGATGTCCTGCGTCGAGTAACACGATGTCTCGTTACCGTATTACACGTCGCAACAAGATAACCAGAAAACCGAGGCCGTCGCTGTAAATCATTGCGATCCCTCCACGCCGGCGAAGATGGAACGCCGTGACCGCGACGTTGTAAATCGCGTCGCGTGTTCTTAGCGTTTATTCCGTCGCGTGCTTCCTCTAATTAGATTCCACGCGTCGTATTTTTATTCGCGCCGCGTACGCGTTTTGTCTCGCTCTTGTATCCCTCTCTCTCTCTCTTTATCGTCTCCCTCTTTGTTCTTCCTTTCTCCCGCGTCTGGTCGCTAGGCTGGCATCCACCGGTTTGTCGAGTTCGAAAGAAACGAGTCCGGAGAAACGGGGCTCCCTTTTCGGAATTCTTACTGCGCCTCGCGATCATCGTTCCTCCTCCATTCCGCAGTCAGTCGTCGCCGAGAAATGCGGCTTTTCATGTACGGTATCCGACTCCGTGAGATTGCTCGTGCGCCTCGTTACAAGCGCCTCGCCATCCCCACTGCCGCGCTGCGCTATTGTGGGCGAGCCGTGTGGGAGGAGACGCGAGTCAATACGTCAGAAATGAAGAGGTCGTATAATTCCAAAAATGTTCCAAAAATTCGGTGGACACGTATCTGCAACCAGTAGTGGTTATAACTTGCTGGAGCCATGAGTAAAGTAGAATTTCGGGGCCCCCGGGGAAAAGCGTAGAATTTGGATCTTAGATCTTGGTTTCCAATTGGAAAATATTTTTACATAATCATCTTGTGACTGATAAAGCAAACTAATACAAGTGTATCGAAATGTTTGCTGTGCAAAATATAGATAGAGACAAAATATAATTTATCAGTTAAATAATTGATAAAAAAAATAGATCTTGGTTTGTGTTCGGGGGTCCAGGGCATTTGTCCAAGTTGCACGTAGCGTTATGCACCACTTTCTGCAACTATTGCGGAGTCTGGAAGGAGATGCGAGCCAACACATCAGGAATGTGTAGAACTATTTTCTAGACGCCTGCATCGCAAACCCAATATTCGAAAAATCGAACGGATACGTAACAAACACTCTTCCCGAAGTCCAATCGGAGCCGATTCTTCCGCGGGCCGTGAAGCAGCGTCGTCCGAAGTACCCGGGCACGGTGCAATTGCAATTTCGCAGTCCTGGCGCAATCTCCGGGCGCCATTGAATCGCGGCCTAGAAGCAGCAGATCGAGTGCTCGGTTCCTCCTATCAATTACAAATTAAACGTCCCTCTCGCGGATGCTGCGTCGTTGTTTCGCTTATCCGAGAGCGGTGTCTCGCGGCGACAGAAGAGACACTCTCATTTTTTTTGTCGCTCCATACCCCCACCCTGGACTCCGGTGTCTCCTTCCGCAATTACAGGGAAGGCGACGGTGCTTAAAAGTCGATTACCTTTCGTCGGGCCGAGGAGAAAACGATTTCTGTAACGCGCTCGCAGCCTGGAACACGGATGGTCCGCGAGACGAGAAGAGGACGTCGACGAGGACGAAGAGGACGGCGAGGTAGAAAGAGAGACTTCACGGAGATGGATTCTGTACTCGACGTACAAGATGTAATCTCGAAAGGGACGAGAGGAAGCGAACCAGACGAGAGAAGGGAAGAGATTATGCCCGATCCCTTCGAGCAATCTTGTTAGCGCTAACCCGACGCTCGGCCAAAGGAAAAGACAACCTCGCCGGCCCCGGGATTACAATGTTGTCCTAGCAAGCATTGTGCGAGACGCCGCGCCGTTGCCCTTGTCTTGTAATACGGTAACGAGACGACGTGTTTACACGACTCGCGGCGCCGATCAACCCCTAATTGCGCCATTATCTCCGGCTTTCGAATATCTATGATGTTCTTTCCACCGAGGAACCAATCCCTATCTCGCATTGCGGACCCCCCTCTATCTGTGTACGCTGTTGTGATAGCCATTCGTGTCTCACTCTAAACAATTTCCACTGTCTTAGCCTGGTAGCCGAATACAGGTCTTTCATTTTTTTAAATAATATATAGACCGCGAAATTTATGCATTTATTACAAAGGCGTCATTTCTTCCAACATATTAAACTTGTTGAGAAAGAAAATAAACTCTTGTGTTACTCCAGTTTGTTTCAATTCAGGTACAAAATTATATATTATATATATATAAAAATATATATATAAAACCTTTATTGTTCCCCTCAGGGTTACAATCTTTTTTACATCCTCCTACTTCCCTTTCTTTCCATTCTTGCTTACCCTATCCTTTTTTACTTACTCTATCCTTACAAAATTATATTGATATCCTTGAAATTTTTCTGGTGCTGTTCACCGTTCGAAATTGCACTAATACAATTTTTCCAGTAAATGCATTTTAACTCGTCAATCTTTACCCTCGTTTATCGCAAACTGTACAGGGTGTCACAAAAGTGTTGTACTAGAAGGAAACAAACACAGGACAGAGAGTTTCGACTATATCTTTTTTCGCCGTCGACGAAGGGAGTGTTTCTCTTTAGCCCTCCCCGTTCGGATCTGATAGGACCGAATGAATATTCACTCCCGATGCCAGGTTTCTCGTACGTGCGCTATCTGCGCGGCGTGATCGCGGCCGCGCCGCAAACAACGGTGTCAAAAGGGACCTTTGAGTCCGCTCGGCTACAATGCGAGAGAAGAAATCACGAACAGATGCTCGTCACGATGTCGAAGGTGCGACTCGTAATTAACCAGAAGCTCGGCCGGATGTTGATTAGGCTGACCTCGCGAAACCCCGCGACGGAGGCTCGCTTTGCTCCATCACTCATTTTATACGCCCTCCGTCTTGCGACCGCACTGCCCTTCCAATCGCGAATGCTAATGGGACACGAGTGAACCTCGTCTTCTAATTAAAATCAGTCACCTGAGTCGCCGCGGAGACAGCGGATTTTCCTCAGACGTCTTTTCCACTAAATTCAAACGCACACAGACCCGCAAAGTTTATCTAGGTGCACGGTAGTGCAGTAGCCAAGTTCTCGCACTACCTCCTTTTACACGAAACAACTTCGTTGTTTTTTAGAGGCTTGTAACTTCTAACTGGAGCCAGATGGAGAGATGTAATTTCGTACTGTTGTTAAATACTATCATGTCTCAATGTTGACAAAGTATTAATCTTCCAACATTAGTAGATTCCGAGATATAGGACCTCAAGAATCTCTAAATTTGTCAGTGACATGGGTTCACCATAACAAACCATCGAAGGAATAATTATCAAAGTTTTAATTTTAATCATAATTTTCAAAAGGCTTAACTCAAAGCATATACGGTATGCCCAACCACATGACGTACGTAGTCGTTTGAATTAAAAAATAAAATAAAAAATGGCGGTATCTCTTTAAAAATTATCTTTAAAAATTAAATAGCGTTCTTTTAAACTAATTTTTACAAACACTTTTTTCAGTATTACAACGGCAGTCTTTTTACGGATATAGAGAACTTGGCTCCTGTTTACAGGATGTTTTTGTTGGGTTGAAGTTTCGTAACAGAACATTCAATTACAATTACACGAATGTTAAGCACCCAATAAAAATTTCCATGTCCACGCTAAATCGTTTCGCGCGACTTTAATGGCGTCACGGAGTTCCTCCCGTTGTTGGCTGCTGGTGAAACGCTCGTGTATCTATTCGGTTTGAAAGTTCGGCTATAGAATTACCATGGAGTCTCGCGAGTCCCACAGGAATAATTATCACGCGTTTATAAGCCGCTGTCGGGTCGCCATTACAAACACAGCACTTCTTTCCCCTATAATTCGAACCGTTTCGGAATCTCTCTTCAGTGCCGCATGCTATAAACCCCCCGTGTCTATAGCAGCCACGCCACTATAAAACCTCTATCGTTATAGAATCAGCATTGTTACAGAATCGCGTCGCTATAAAATCCGAAATCCTATAGCATCGGCACCGTTCTAAATTCACTGTCGACCGTCCCCTGGCCCCGTAAAACCGCTATCGTAATCGCCGGCTGAATGTTATCGATACCCTAATCTGGCCCAAGTACAAATCAACCCTGACCATTAACAAGCTTCGTATTTGCATACAATATCCAGAACTACCAATGACGGAATGGTTGTTTCCTCGACTTTTCCAGACCTCTACTTCTTCTTTTTTTCTACATCTTCAGTCTCGTATCCGTCACTTCCTGTACAAAGTTGAAACTTTCCCCAGTAGCATAAAAATATAGGATATCTTTTTCAAATATTAGAAAAATATTTTTTAAGCCACACTTTTTCATATGAGATAAATATTGGATCTAATTATTGCATACATGTTTAAGAAATAGTATGAATTGTTTCCAACAATATCCTTTGATTTAAATCTGTCTCTTCGTCAATTATCTTTGAAATTAATATATTGCAAAATTGATCTAAAAAAAAAGAAAAATTATTTAGATAATGTGTCATGAATTCATGAAATTCGCAGCCCCTTAACACCGTGTCACATGTCTGACAAAATGACTGTTCATGTTCGCACTTCTTCGTTTATCTTTCTTCCTGTACATCATACGAAGTTGAGATTTGGTGTGCGCACCGTCGACGACGGGAACTACATACAGGCCGTGTAAAACGCGCATTATCCGTGTTTAATTGCACGAAATGTTGAAACGTGTCAAGCATCGTGCCATTTTGTCGCGCACTGTACAGATCCAGAGCGCGTCTTCTGCCGCCGGTCGCATAAACGTTGCCACTCGGCTCGTAAACCGACTGAAATTTTCTCTAACTGCCGCTCGTAAGGAAGAACAGCCCGTGTGGAGAGGCTGCACTTCAGGATATGCAAACCGTGGAAAGAGACCGAGGAGCTTTCGAGCTCTTCTCCTCTTGCCCTGACATATCTCGAAATCCCGGATACCAACTGACGACACATCCCTCGTAGCCGAATCGAGCTGTTCTTTCCCTCACCGATACGAAATCCTAGTGATCGTGTTAGTTGGAGAAGTGTAAAGACTATTCCTTGTTGCAGATCTTAACGCTAGCTACACCGTGTGCCGCGAAGTGGTTGCTACTTCGAGAACGAGACCACTAGTTACACGGTTTTCATGGATAGGTTTTTCTTGAGATGTAGACGATGTCCTAATTCTTAATAATTTTAGAATTTTAAATTAGGCACCAAGAAAATATATTTATACAATACTTAAACGTTTAGTAATTGATTAGATATTCGAACAAATGGTACAACAATTTCGACTCCAGTGCTAAGGGTTGAAATTCGAAGACGCAACAATTTCGCAACGACCCTCGTCCTCCCACGTAAGTGGCCGAGCAGTTTTCATAAAATAATTTACAAGCCCTGCTCGTGTAAACCGAGGGGCTCGCATCACAGCCCTCGAAGATCCCCGGTAGTTTAATGGCCGTTGGAAATATCCCGTCCATATAGTTCCGTGGACTTTATCGTCGTATCTCTGTCCTTATTAATAACAATGGTTTCCTTAAAAAGCAGTGGCTCTTCGCGGGTGAATTACATCGTGTGTCTACGTCCGCAGCACAAACGCCCGTTCTGTGTACCCGCATGCGGAATAGATGTACACGGCCGCGTATTCACACGCGCAATTTGCAGTAACTCCGCAAAGCCGGTCGTATATATGCGAGCAAACCGCATTTACATGCGTGTAGCCGGTGTTCACGCGGCCAATTGCGCACGTGTACACTTACATAATAACCGTGTACGGGAATCTCCTTCTGTGATTATGGGTCGAGCGAACGTGGTCGTGTTCCCGTTCGCGACTTTCAGAGCCTTCTACAGAAAATACCCCGTACCGATTTTTTACCCTAATCGCGAATTTGCCTGCATATTTCACCACCGTGTTAGCGGCCAGACGGTAGCTCCCCTTACACCCTTATACGTAAACGTGTGCAGCCTTGAGCTTTTCCTTTTTGGGCGGTTGCTTCTATACAAATGCAAACTGTTGGGTTAGGCTGTTCCCGATGTTCTTTTTCTAATGCACAAATACCCATAGTGGCGTAAAGGTTCCATTACTCGGAAATTATATTTATTAAAATCAAATGTTTTTTTCTGGAGGTACGCCACTAATTGAATTTTAGAACTTCATTCTGAAGGATTTCCTGAAGGCTACCTGTGTACCTTTAAATTTCCTAAGCCTTTTGTTTCATTTTTATTTATTTATTTATACAGGTATAAATCAACGCATTGACAACAAGGTCATTAGCGACCACAAAGATTATAACATATAATTTCAATATTATGTCTTTAAACTTATAAACAATTTATAGGTATAATGAGAGATTTTTTATCGTTACAGAGAACAGAGGAACTGGCAATTAGTTCCAAACGAAAGTTCTAGTACGTAGTATCTATGGCAACGGCAATGTTCTCGTGCAGGTGCTTATTCAGAGCATAAACAACGACAATGCTATCATAAAGCACGCTAGTACGCTTAGGTACTTTGGCTATAAACGTGACAAATAGGGTCAGCATATCGATAATAGCCTGTGAAGGTTAGAACTATGCTCTAGCCAGCAGACTGGAATGTACACTTATAGCGAAGAGTGTTGGAAAACTAGATCTCTCAACACCTCTATAACTTCGCTGGTTCACTTGCTGAACACTTACTTCCCCTTTCTCTACACAATAACTAGAAGCCATATTCTAGCTTGGAAAGATACTCCGTACATTTTAATAACCATGAGTGTGCCTTTTAACACTCAACTTGCTTTAGCCAGCAGATCTCCTTTTTTTTTAAACAGAGTGTTTATTGTGCCTAATAAAAAAGTTCAATATTTACAGGTACGTACAATAAACTTAAATTCACAAAAGTATAACAAGAGATAAATTAATGAACACTAGTCTAAAGACTTATTGCTACTATTTATACTTATACTATGTAGTTTTATCTATATAGGAACTATGCAGGAATTATATGTATAATCAGTTTTACATTTATAGGAAATAAAAAACACAAATATAGATTTAGGACTTACATACTAAACTTATATTAATGGTGTACTTAAAAATTAATTTTTTTATTTACAATGTGAAATCCAATGTGAACTATATTGGCCACTTACAGCTAGATAAAACAACGATAACGGAACAATATGGAGGAGGTAGTAACGTTGTCCCCAGTTTTATATTTCCTCCTAAAACCTGCTTCAGAACCAAAATGAATTCCTGTTTAAAATTCAGGTGAACCCGTAAGGTTGAGGTGCTTGTGAACGCGTGAACAAGCGATTAAGAGAAGAACGAGGCAGAAAATAACAGAAATCAGTCGCAAAAATCTAAGTGGGCTACATACTTGTCCGTGGAAGACTCCGCCCATTTTTCCGGAAGCGTCTGCCGGCTAAATTTCGCAGCGATAGCGAAGTGGCTTGAACTGCTCCCTTTGAGATAGGTAGCGTTTTCGAGCGATTGAAACGGGTCGGATGCGGTCGCAAGGCGGGAGACAGATGTTCCGCGCGCGAGAGAGAGAGAAAGCAGCGAGGTCCTTTTTCTGGGAAATTGCCGTACCGTTCCGTGGTTACTTGTTACCGGAGAACCGGTAATTACTACTGTGGAACCGCTATCGAGCCAACTCTGTGAACCTCTTTTGGTTTACCTTTTCCTTTTGAAAGCCGCTTCCCTGCAGCCGCCGCGCAGGGGCGAAGAACGGTTTTTACCGCTTACTGTGTTTACTCCGTACGCGAGCACCCGCTCGCTTGCTCTAAGCGTCGGTTTAACTGCCATAGCGGGGCGAACCTTTCATCGAGATTTCCTTTGGCGGTCGTTTGAATTTTCATATGGCTTTTGATTCGCGTTCTTCGACCCTCTACTTGCTCGTTCACCGTGCGAGAATAATTACGGGAGCCTGGGACGACCGGCCTGATGCGAGTTACTGGGTCTCTCTCCCTGGTGTATCAAATGACTCGAGTCACTTCACGACTCGCAGTATCGAACGGCCTCTCTCTCTCTCTATCTTTCTACTTTAATGGAATTGCGAGGAAAGTGGTCTCTCCCACAAACAGAATCATTTCAATTATTATTTTGCACCGATCACTTCCTTCGTCTTTGATCTCCCGATTTTTGGCACCGGCGTGCCAGCGCGGAGGTGCTCGGCTGCCAAATCGAGCGACTGCAGAAAATGAAAAGCGAAGTAAATTGATGAAATTGCACACGCTTGTTCTTCAAACCCTCAACCCGTTGCACCGCAATTTATTTCACGGTCTCAGTTATCAGAACATCTTTTTATTAACCCCTCACGCGCTCCTCAGATATGGTTGCGTAAAAGATCCTAGAATAATATTACACCCCTTTTTACTTCACAGCTCAGATCTACAAATTATGCTTCAATTATGGTGTTAAAAAAAGTTGTTCAAAATGTCGAAATCTATAACATATTAAAATTTCATCACAATCGGGGTACGCAGAAATTTCTATATAATTACCAAACACATTTTGCGACATCGACGAAAAGAAATTAATTGTTTCACAATATTTGAGAAAGGTAAATGGGTGAATTTCCACCCTGAGGAATGTGTACGAGGGTTAAAAGAAGAAGAATAGTAAATGCTTGTAGGTTCAACAGTTCCCGAAAGGAATTCATGAAGACCGGAACAACCCCTTAAACAAAGTCCTAGAATTGTTCGAATCGTTCGGCATGATCGACGTTCCGTTAACCCGTTCAGGTCGAATAAAAGTTTCAGGGGTGCCCCTGGGGTCGAAGGCGACGCGAACTTCGTCGCAGATAGTATTAATATAATCATCCATCGGGGGTTGCGACGGTTTCGGCGTCTACGCGTTGGGATACACGGTCCCGTAAGCTTGTAAACGGATTTACGCTGATAACGCGGTCCAAGTAGATGGATAAGGCTTACCCCGGTTGGCATTCGCCGGGCGTTCTCGGATCGAAATTGGCAATAGAACGTGTCCGGAGTACGGGAACAGAATTCAGGAAAAAGCGGGGAGATCCTAGACATTAGCGGCGCCGGGAGAGAGGCCAGCACCGAGGGATGGACGAACGAGCACGTTTCTCCTCCGTGCGAGGCGGGTTGCAGCCGAAAAGATGCTCTATGAAATATTGTGGAAATTCTTCCTTTATTCAATCCACCACGGATTTAATCGGACCAAGAGGTTAATGGCTGCTTGATTAGTCCTGGATCACGTACGAACGCCCAGAGACAATGGCTCGGACCCTCGATGGGATTTTTGGAACGTTACCAATTTCGATTGTTGTACTTGGCCTGTTAGGTAATTGTACGGCTCTGTGTATTCTTCGCCTATGTGGACATTATTGTTCAAATGTTTTGCGTCACGCCGCGCCACGCCGGTGCGCTGCCGGTCGGAATAGTTTGGCTTTGTTGCTACGCCCTGCCAGGCGCATTGTGATCGTCCAATCTGTTTAGAGTGTAAAGAGTATGAGTCTATAAAACATATAGAGTATATCCAGAATGTTCTGCCACGCGTATACGTCTTGTTCCACCATTTACAAAAGTGGCGTGAAGTCAATATTTGTCTGTCCGCTTCGACACCGCGCCGCAATTAAATTTGGTGAACTGTCGAAAAAATTGATATTTACTTTTTTTTAACTACCACGTACCAGCACCGCAAAATCTGAAAAAATTGTGGATCATGCTGTTTGACAATGTCGTACTGCTAAATTAATTTCGTAGGTGTCACTTAAAAAAATTTTGTTAATTTTATGCACCCAGGACTTACAATTACAGAGCTTACAAAAGCCGGAAAAATATCTGTAATATGTGGATCGGTACTCTAAATGTGTCAGATTTTTCGATAGCACCCTCCTCCACCTACCCTCCCAGATGAGGTATCCATCTGAGACTTGGCAGGAATGGTTATCGAATGGGTCAGGAGGTTCGATTAAAATCAGTGGGGGTGACATTTTTAGCTGCAAAGTCGTCGATAGCCTTGTTGATCTTGATCACGTTGAGAAGATAAGGTGTTGGTTGTGGCATGAAAAAGGAGGTGGCCGATCGAGATTGATCAGAGAGCGTCGTTCCTCCATTTGAAATGTGATCGCGTAGCACGCGAAAATGGGTCTGTCGGTTGAAAGATCTGCGATGAGAACCGGTCCGAACCGACACCACCTCGTGCCCTTTCTCACGTGGCTTGGAAGACCTGCACACGCTTTGGTCAGGACCTGTGGCTGGAATCGCCGCAAACCACACGAGCCTCTAGCTTTACGGCGGTTCTTCCACCATTCTGGGTCTCCGCAGGCCGGATAGTTGCTCTATTTATCGCCACCATCGTTCGTCAGCTTGATCCTTTTGTCCGTGGCCGCTCGCGAACCTACATAGACCCTGGAAACTCGAGCTGTAAGGATCGTGATAGAATTGAACCAGTTTCGCCGGACTATTAGCATTCCCGCTGCGATTGGTCAGACCGGGACTACCGGGCTTTCAGCTACACGCAGACACTCGTCCTTTGAGGATACCTCCTGAATTGCAAGCGGGAAATGTTTTCAGAGCATCCCGGGATCGGTCGGGAATTGTTCCCGTCTTATCAATAGACTGCGGATTTTACGCGTTCGTGGCAAAAGCAGGTGGAATGCAAAATCAATTTGATAGTACGTTATTTAGAACCTGTTAAAATTATTGAGAGTATACTTCTATTTCTGTGTAACTCCCTTCTCTTGCGATTCTCTGTTCGTTCATTAAACACTTCGAAATAGTGTTGTCCGAATGAATATAACTATATTACTCCAAAATATTTATTATAATTATTATTATAATAGTACGTTATTTAGAACCTGTTAAAATGATTGAGAGAACAATTCTATTTCTGTGTAAAACCCTTTTTTTGTGATTCTCTGTTCGTTCAGTATGACTCCAGAATATTTATTATAATTATTATTATAATAGTACATTATTTAGAACCTGTTAAAATTATTGAGAGAAGAATTCTATTTCTGTGTAACTTCCCTTCTTGTCCGAATGAACATAATTATATGACTCCAGAATATTTATTATAATTATCATTATAATAGGTATGTTCATCAATTACAGGATACAATTTACCTCGCCTCATAATGCACGCGCTAACAGTGTGGCCGGCAATGATTATTCCCAGAGACATTCTAGAGACACGAGATTCAGCAATTTAATTTTCCACACAAGCGTGCCCGAAGTTTAAACAAATTCTCGCCGGCAAAGGGCGAAAGTTCACTTAGCAATGAACGATCTCGACCGTGAATCGTCAAAGGGCGAAGAGAGAGGGACGCGCGAGGAGAGAACCACGCTTCCGTAAATATGAATATTCGCGTGTTCCCGGTGTAAGTCGAACGGTAAATGAATCCCTCGCGACTAATTGCGAGCTCAGTCATGTGCCATTTGTTACCGTTCCCAAACCCTGAAAATAATACCGGTCGTGTAACACCTGGTCGCCGACTGAAACTTCGAAATGGCGCCTTTTCGGCCGCGTCGCGACGACTAATTGCGAATTCGATCGTCGAGGCTCTCGTTATCACCGGCGGGAAAATCGTCGGCCCGTGAATCGAGTGTTCCTGGAAATTCGCGCTGCACACAAGACGACCCGTTTTTACAGATTGATTTCCTAAAAGGTAGAAAATAAAAAAAATATAGAAAGACTTTTTAAAAACCACACTTATATTAGAATGCACTAAAAAGGAGAAAATAATATTTTTAGTGCATTCTAATGTAAGCGTGGGTTTTAAAAAGTTTTTTTATATATATTTTTGTTAGCTGTATTGTTGACCTAGAAATTAAACTGAAGATTTGTTAAAACTGCAACTCCAGTAAAAGTATTTCCCTCACGAAAATAATGGCACGGCGTCGCCGGAGCAAGATTTTGTGCTTTCTAAGATCCAGGTCGTCACGGAAAAGTTTTCACGTTAGAATCGCGATTTCGTCGTTCTCATCGCTTTTTAAATGCATCCCCAAACTACCCCCGTTTTATTAAAACGTGACTCCGCCGCGAAGAGGACCCTCCGACTATGTCAAATTAGCTTTTTCTGCGTTAAAAACCCGTCTCGACAAGCTGTCATTTCGCGGGTCAAATATGAGCCGTCGTCGCCCCCGGGGATGCCAGAATTTTTATCGTCGACGGGGGGTGGGGGTGGGAAACGGTCCGCGAGGGAGTGGATTAATTACACGGAGCCATTTTAATACAGACCGCGAATTATTTCCGTACGGTAAATCCGCTGAGGATGTTGGCTATCTCGGTAAAGCGAAAAATTCGGAAAAATGTATTTCCAGACCCGGAAAATTCGAGTAGGTCGATAAGAAAACATTTCGTAAAACAAACGGAAGATTCTTCGGCATTTCGTAGGCGCGGTGTGTTTTGAAAATCTCGGGTTACCCTTGCGCGAACGTCGGTGTTCGCCGAGTGTGTCTCATCGTCCGGCGGACATTGTGAAAACAGCATTAGAGGAGCGGGGCTGAAGAATAATTGGACATTATTTTTATAGGCGAGGCTAGCTCGTGATTTCGGCGTCCCGGCGATAAATATCTTTTCGCTGTTCGACAAGGAATAGTCGTCTGGGGATAGAAGGGTTGCGTGGGCGGATGAATTTTGGTCAGGGAGGCTCGTAAGCAACCCCATGAATCGTACGTGCTCCGTCGGAGCTTGGGCTCCGTTGTCAACGTGTATCAAGCACGTCGATGTGTGTACCATCTGTGATTCGGTCTCTGTGGACGTGTGTGCGTACACGCGCGTGCGTTTGTGTACAGTCTGCTTCACAATGGGCGGTCGGGTTGCTTCGGGGATTTAATGATGGCCCGAGCGTGATCTCTTTGCCATTGTCATAGAACTTCGTTATGGAACTACGGAATTGTCTAACTGTCCACATGATGGACCCTTTCGTTTCCTATTTCGCTTCTGTTATTAATTATGACTGGCGGATTTTATGCGTTCCCGACGGAAAGGGAAGCGTGAAATATGGTGCCGCGAAAACTCGGGAAATTTACGACCGTTCGTGTGTTATTTTTAATTTTGTTCAGCCTCTCCGGACGAGTGTCGTATTAATAATAACAACTACAAGAATAACACGATTATGCAGTCTCTCGCGAAGGTCTACCTGTTTGATCTGGAAACAATTTTCCCAGGTGCAGTAAGTGAAAAATGTAAGTTCATGAGAGCACTGTATGGGGCACACGAGCTCGAAACGCGCTTAAGAACTTTGAATGGAGCTTTTCACAGTTTTAATTAAGACGAATTCAGTTTGCTCGAGCGTGCAGCAGTCTCTTCGACATCGTTACGTATGACTTCGTCAGCGCGCCATTGCACTTTGCCATAAAACTACTTTAAACTTTAGCTACTGCTACAACCGAGGACTCGCGATTGGATACTTTACGGCGCAGTTTTGCTCGGTGAATCGGATTAAGAAATTAATATCGTAAAACACGCGGCGAGACTCCGCGGGAAGCTACATCCTGTTTATTAACAGGAAATTTCATCTACTACTGAAACTTCTACTAAAAGTGTTTATAAAGATTAAGAGACCTTTAACCCTCGCACGTTCCTCAGGGTGAAAATTCAACCATTCAATGTTTTCACATACTGTAAAATTATTCGTCCTTTTATATCTACATCGTCGGATGTATCTCTTTAAAATGTGACTTTTTAACCCTTGGACGCGTTCCTCAGGGTGAAAATACACCCATTCAATGTTTTCACATACTGTAAAATTATTCGTCCTTTTATATCTACATCGTGAGATGTATTTCTTTAAAATAAAAATGGGTGAATTATTATCATAGTTTTTTTATGTAGCTATTTTTCAAGAGCGTATGGGGGTTAAAAGATGAAGGTGCAAAGAAGATCATCCACTTTTTTTGTGAAGCAGCCTGTAGGTCGCAAGGTCAGGGGATGTTTTCTTTCTTCTTTTCTCTCCGCGCCGAAAATCTCTCATCATGAAAACACTTTAGTAGTTCCCCGGAGGGTCACCAAGCTCGTCTCCACCCACGCAGACCCCATCGCGATCGTTTACATCGGTCCGGCCATTTTCACCATAAAGTGTTGCGCCACTGTACGCCGGCGTCGCTATTAACCGGGACGACAAAGCAGCCGGGATAAATCTTGATAACGTGGCCGGGATCCGTCGCAATTCTTTCTCCAGAATATTGTCGCTCTGATTCATGGTTGACGCGAGGTCCTATGGGTGGGCCAACTTCCATTTCAAAGTTCTTGCGCGGCGCGCCGCAGGAACCGACGCTCTTCCGCTTCAAACTTGTCTTCTTTAGTCAACTTTCCGGGTCGCGGTTGGAAGTTTGCGAGATTTCTTTGCCGCCGCGATAAATCCAGGCTACAATTTCATTTGTAAGAAGGCCAGCCAATTTTATAAGCTGCTGGTACGTTTACCCCGAAGCAAAGAGAATCTTGGCTTCCATCGATTATCTAGAGGATGTTCATTAAAAAAAATCTCGTAATTATATAAAAAAGATCTGCGTACTCCGATTCTTATGAAATTTTAATATGTTACGCAGCAACACATTCTCAACAACTTTTTCCTTTTCTAATATACGGGGATCGCTTTTAGTTTTTGAGATATTTGCAAAAAGCTATCGGCAATACTGTATTGCATTTTTCGTATTCCTGCACGTATTAGCGATAGTCTTTTGCAAATATCTCGAAAACTAAAAGCGACCCCAATATATTGGAACAGGAAAAAGTTGTTCAAAATGTCAAAATCTATAACATATTAAACTTTCATCAAAATCAGAGTACGCAGACCTTTTCTATATAACTAGCAAACAGCCTTCCACCAAGCACAATGATTTAGCTGACGCCTCCAGACGACCTTGAACTTATTCCTCGACTAAAATCAATTTTCTACGCCTGAAATGATTTCCAGCTGGAGCCTGGGCGCTCGCATCGAAAACCACTATCCCGGCCGCGAATTAGACTTTCGGGAGCGGCTGTCGGAAACAAGACAACTGTTGCTCACCGGGATCTAACGATGTTGGCTCTCTAAAAGGGTCCAAGTAAATATCAAGCTCGAGGAAGAGACTTCCCGTTGGAGTTCGTAGACGATGTTCTTCGTTTCTCGTGGCCTAATATCCTGCTGGAACAATAACACGCCGGGATGCTCGATGGGAGCCGGCGTCTGGTTCCATCGAAGGTAACCCCCGACGGTGGTGGTGTTCAGTCCAATTTCAATTACCGCCGCCTTATTCAATCGTCGGATCTAGCAGGTCGTCCGGCTGGCTGACAGCTTGGATGCAACGCGTCGAATTATCTCGTTCCAGCACGTAGCCCTGCGAGACAGAGAGTCAAACAGTGAGCGAATACAGTATCTGTGTGTGAGAGAGAGAGAAATAGATAGAGAGAGGGGAGAGAGAGATCGGGTGGGCGCATGTCTCGACGCGAACCAATTACGATGTATTCAACTGTGCAAGGGCTAAAATTCCGGCCGAGTGGTTCTTGAACCTCATCCGCAGATGCGGATAATCGTGTAATCCCGCGCGAACGTGCACGAGTGGCTGCCACGACCTCTCCGATCCTCGGGACCAGCCACCTAAACGTCTACGACGGATCCGCGGACCACGGGATGCTTGTCAGGGACACAGTTGCGTGGGTGGATCCTCCGTGTATGACAATGCGACCGGCTAGGCGCAGAGAACGCTGCTCCCAGAGAGGATCATCCTGATTCCCGCGAATACGGATCGCGAGACTTTCATTTATTCCACGGGAAAGCTTTGTTTCGAAAGGGTTGTTACTTTTCCTTTCTCTTTTTCCCTCGGCTACCCTTCGCCCTCAGGGAAGGATTGCTTTTGTACGAAGATTTTGAAATTGTTAAGTCCGACCAGCGGAGACACCAGACTCTCTGAGTTTATCGAGTTTTGCATTTGATGTCGGAAAGTAGGTAAGAACCATGTCTTTATTGCATAATATTGTTTACACATTTAAGTATTGTATGAGGTTAAATTGCAATATTTTTTTAGCCTTTCGAATTTGTTTTCATTACGTTTTTCTGGTCAATTGGTCCACTCGGCAAGTCAAAAAAAGGTGTCTACCTGTGAATTATTCAAATTATTCTGAATTTTTAATCGAAGTTAAAATAGCTCCGAGTGCAGAGGGTTGAAATCTTCGTCACGAGTGTGGCTCGTTAAAATACGGCGAGGGGTTAAATCGCGCCTCATTGTTCTTCTATGAAACAGCAAAAAAAAAAAATAGTGGTTCGAGTTTCATGTGGAATATTGAAAAATTCCACGAGAGTCGGAAATTCATTGTTGAAATGCTTTCATTTTATCCACTGTGGAGTGACATGCAGTTAAAGTTAGCAGCGTGTAAAATGTCTCACCCCGCTAATTACGGTATCGATCTATCTCCATCCAGATAATCTTTTTCCGGTGTATCCGCGACTTCTGGCATCGCTGTCAGCCTATCTGTCAGCCGCCAGGCACCCCGACATGCCGGAACGTATGTAAATCACGGAAATGCGCGGCGCACGGTGCTCCCCGCGATCGAGCCCCGTGTATTACCAGCTCTTCTCTAAGTAGATTTTCGGCTGAGAGTGTCGGGCTCAGGTGCAGCTATCGATTTCCGGAAGGAACTCCTGACGCATCGCGACGTTGACGATCTGTAAATTTCTGTATCACCGCCAGCCGTGCCGATCGCAATTTTCCTCCGGTCTGATCAGTTTTTAACGCGCAATCTGTTCAAGGCGCTTTCCTCGTGATTGACGGCCCTGGGAAAAACGAAAAACTCTATTCCTTCGGCGACAAGCACAAATTGCAAGAAAATTATACCAATTTTTTTCCAGTCTCAAACTTCTCCAAATAGAGTTGCTTAAATTGCAACCTTCCTAAAGATGCACATAAAAATGCATATACACCCCGTGGCACTATATTTCCGATCGGAGCCATCGTATAACATTTTGTTTATTTGCTTATTTCTTTATTATAACAAATGAATGCTTGTGTTATTTCGTTGTGTTTCATTCTTCAATAAGCCCCTTTTCATTTCCCATCAGTAACTCCATAAAATAATAATTTATACTTCTAAATTGTGAATGTTTTCTTAAAAATCGGTATCAATGGCTCCGATCGGAAACATTGTGCCACGGGATGTACTATTATATTATATACTTAAATCAACTATTCATTCAGCTAATAAAATATTGATAGACTCCCAGATTATACATTCCGAGCGGAGAATGCGCCATGCAATTTTAACCCGAAAATCGAAGCATATTACCTAAAACTACAAGAAACGTCCATTTACAAAATCACGCGTCTGTCAAAGTGAAATCCATCATCGTGAAAGTCCATTTAAGAATTAATCACATTTCTAACAATAATCAAAGTGTCTCGCGAGTGCTAATTACCAGTCAGACAATCGGGAGGCGGATAGGGGAGAGGGTACGCGTGTGGAAAAAGCATGTTTAATTCGCCGATTCTTCGGCCGAAATTTCCATTATTAACGGAAAGTAAAATTGGCCGAGAACAATAAATTACCGGCAGCAATAGAAAGTCGAGTGTTAATTAAACACAGTCTGCTACCTAATTTGAACTCGGTCGTCGTCGAACAGTTGAATTGTTTGAAATTTCATTCGGTGGGGGTAGGGGGGGGGGCTGGAATTTTTGCCAATTAACCGAGAGCAGCTCTCGCAATTAAATAGAGAATATTTTCGAACCTCCCATTATTATTCATTATTACGTTCGGCATCCGGCGGCGGTCTCGGGAATTTCCAGGGGTTGGCTTCTCTCCTAACATGGCCGCGGCGCGCGTTTCGCCGTGGAAACGCCATAAGCCAGATTTGAATGGCGACCTATCATAAACGTTAATTTGATACTGAGCCACGGTTTAGCCCTATCAGTAGCGAACAGACGACAATAACGTTGCTTTGTAATGTTTCCCCATTGTATCGGGCCATCCCCGGAGGAAGACGCGCACGGAAAGCAACCCCGGAGACGCGAAATCCATTTCGACCGGCAACCAGTCGCTAAAGAATCTCGTTTACGATTGTTTTTCCCTTTAATCGGTCTGCTCTCGTTTCCTCGCTCCTCCATAATTCTCCGCGAACAAAATGTTTCGGTAATCGAGAGCCTCGTCGAGAAACAATTTTCACTTTTCTCGTGAAAAGACTACCGCAATTCCGTAGCAACGTGATCACTTTTTTAAAAAATTTATTGTATTATATTTATTAGGTTGTTATTAGAGTTCTTATTCTTCTGAAATTAGTGTAATTTATATAAATAAGAATTAAGATATTAATTAATCTAATAAATAAGAATTTGGCTAATTTAAAAAAAAAATCTTTGCAATAGTCCGAATCAGGTTTTTAGGGAAAGAAAAGTGGGAAAAGTTGCCTGGAAAAATGAAAGTGATTTTTCTATGGGAGTTTTATGAACTCATGGTGATTCGAACGATGGATGTCGATCACAAACAAATTTATGAAAATTTGGACAGAACATCGTCTATCGGGTGAGTTAGTAATAAATATATAAATTATGGTAGACTTTTCAACTAGCCAGCTTATAAATTGCAAGAAACTTGAGGGGAATAGAAATTCATATTCTCCGAGTCGTCTCTCTCAAAAATCGCCTTCGGTAATTCAGCGTCTTCAAGGTTCCAGTCGCCTGGTTCCCCCGGATTACCGGGTGTACCAGGGTAGAGCAATAATCCGAGGAAAGTGCATCGACGCCAGAGATTTCGGTCCGAGCGATCTCGCTTTAACAAGAAGCTATATCACGCGAAAAATCGTCGGATCAGCAACCGGTCGCTGGTTCCCAATACACATATCGCTCATGATTCATCGTCGAATCGTTCGATTCCGAGGTCTTTGTGTACAAGGGGGACAGTTCGAGGAAGCGTGTTGTGCAACGCGATATCGCGATACCGTGGCAGTCGAGATAAATCGAAACGCTTTCGAGGAAGCCCGATTAAGCCTGCTTGCGGTTTGATACGCGTGACACAGACTCGCGCGATTGATTTCTTCTTTTTTTTATTTTGTTCAGAGGCGTGCGCGGCCCGCGTAGGTGCACGAAAATGAATTTAATATTTCCATTCGCGGCGCGGATCGATATAAATGCAAATTAGGGCTCGCGGGGAAACGCGATTCTTCGGCCTAGCGAAGAAGGCGAGGAGAAGAAGAGGAGAGGGAAGATGAGAAGGACGAGGAAGAAACGTGGTCGATGAGCCGGGCTCGATTCTCAATCGGCTATGTTACGCAGACAACGGGATTATGATCGAGAATGGATTCGTCGCGACGACTGGATTAATGGATTTCGATGGGACGGGTGCGAACGGATTTGCTCTTCTTAAGCGAGCCGTGCCCAGCCTTCTCTTCTTCACAATGAGGACTCCGCGGGATGCTCGAGCTACTCGTACCTTTCGAGAGATCCGTGGGGAAATGTTGTTGCGAGATGTTTATGTTAATTCCGATTTTTCACCGCTCGTTCCGTCTCGTCGAAATTCATTGCTGCTCTCGAAGCTATTTTAATCTGCGATCGAAGGGGTTACGACTTTCTGGCAGATGTTATTTTCACTCTCGTGTTTATGCATTTATTAAGGAATTGGTTGCAAAATCGTTATGGGATAAAATTAATTGGTAATTATATAGAAAAGGTCTGAGTACTCCGATTTTTATGAATTTTTAATATGTTATAGATTTCGACATTTTGAACAACTTTTTACTTTTCCAATGTAGGGGGGTCGCTTTTAGTTTTCGAGATATTTGCAAAAACTAAAAGCGAACCCCCTATATTGCAAAAAGGAAAAAGTTGTTGAAAATGTCGAAATCTATTACATATTAAAATTTCATCAAAATCAGAGTACGCAGACCTTTTCTATATAATTACTCTATCTAGTTATCACCAATGGAAATGTATACCTGCTGTGACAATAATATTTAGTAAGATCCGGGTACGATTCCCGCAGAGATACTCTGCTGAGATTTTTTTATCTCCTAAACAGACAGATATTGAAAACAAAATTTTTTTAATATTGCATTGTGATCCAGTTCTCAACTATGTTTGAAGTTTCAAGCGTCTAGCTCATCGGGAAGTGGCAAGCTAATATACGCGTGGTAAAAAGTGAAATTAAACAAAATATACTCGATCCATTTTTTCCGCCCACGGATCTGTCGCTGCAGGGTCAAATCAAATCGGAAACGGCATTTCAATCTCGCTGTAGCCGCCCGTCCGAAAAACTCAGGAGCCGAAAAGTTAGCATCGCCGGCACGTAGGTACGCGTGCAAAAGTTATTGCGTCGCGGTAATTAAATCGCAAGCGTGTGCGGGAGTGGGAGAGACAGAGAGAGGAGACGACGCGTTGGCGAAACGTCGAATTAAATTAATCATGTCGATATGCGGCGGCTTTCGTTCTTCGATAAATTCGCCGGCGCTCCAGCAATCGAATTAATCCCGTCGCGTGCAGACTTCGATGAAACGCGGGCTCGAGATTGCGCTCGACTGGCCATTCTCTCTTTCTACCTTCCATCGCGTTATTTGTTGCTATTCATTACCATGCGCCCGGTATTATTATTCGGGTATCAACATGTTCCGTGCCGTTTGAAATTCCCCTCTACTCCGATAGCAATTTCGAAACCGATCGCCAGCCTGTCTACCCTTTGAACACGGAAACGAGCCATTCTTCTCTGTTTCTACTTTTCATTGTCTGGTATGCACGGTAGAAATTCTCTTTTATCGTCACTATCGTATGGCGATTGAACTTTCCGCATTCTACAAGCAACTGCTACAGTTCAATATTTATTGAAAAATATTTTATATCGAGTGAAACAGTCTGAATCACCTTCAACGATATTACATGCATATTACATGGTTGCGCGAAATTGTTTCAATTCCAGAATGTTAAAAATACATCCTCTTTAAATTTGCGCAAACTATACAGACATCTTTAGTACTCCGTTCTGAGGATGGTGGAATGAACGTCGGTCGGAAGCTATGGTTTCACGAGCGAGCCATTAGCGAGCGCAACTATTTAGCTTCGAAAGGTATCTTACAGCTTCGCCAACCATCCTTTTCGCTTGATCTGGCTCGCTGCCACATTTTCTTTCCCGCAAATTAAAAATTGAGACAGACGGAAATGCCTGTCCAACGGAATTTCAGGCAATCGAACGAGGTTGGGCATGTAAAATCCGTTGATACTCGAATTTTTAGCGGGTTTATTGGCATGATAAATGCGGGAAGAATCAGCAATTCGTTTACGACTTGGCCGCGAAAGATTCCGAGACTGCATCGAGCTGTAAAGTCGTACTCACGGCCGTGAAGGTAACGCGAAGGAAATTCCACGGTAGGGCTTAGTTGTTACGGGCGAGCTACTCCCTTTTATCCAGACAGGACACTATATCGTGTATCTTATTCCTGCTCATCCGGCGGCGCTCCCCGCGGAGTTGCATCGACGTTTCCTCGTAGCCGTTTTCTTCGTTTTCGTCCTTCGTCCATCGTCCTTGCTCCTCGTCGACCGCACGCTGCTTCGTGACACCTAATTTTCGCTTGTATTCCGACGCCGAGCTACGAAAATATCTTTCTCGTGAAAGGGGTCCTAAGCGTGAGATACGAGTGCACCGACGATATTTTATTCCGCCCCGGGGCCTTGGAACTTTTTTCGGATTGGCTATTTTAATCGCGATGCATCTTTGTAATTTCATTACGGTCGGTACGCGGACCCATGAATATTTTGCCGGGCTTGCTTTCGATGAGTTATCGCTTCCTTGGCGTGTCCAGGCTAGAAAATTCGAAATGCTAACGAAGGTGATTAATTCCGTGCTTTCTGTTCCGTGCAGTACATGTTCCGCGTGTTTAGAAAATTCTACGTTTTCCGATGTATTCTATACATTTTATGTCTCGCACATTCTAAATTGTCTGGATTCTACATTCTGGATTTCACATTCCATGTATTCTTGGGTATTCTGCATTCCTTATATTCTATGTTCCCCATTCCATAGATTTTATATTCTATATTTCACATTTCGTAGACCCTATATTTTATATTCTACATTTCACATATTCTATATTCCACATTCCGTATATTCTACATTCCATATATTCTATATTCCTCATTCCATAGATTTTATATTCTACATTCCATATATTCCACATTTTGTATATTTTACATTCCATATATTCTACATTCCATATATTCTATATTCCATATATTCTACATTCCATATATTCTATATTCCATATATTCTATATTCCGAATTCTGTATATTCTGCATTCCATATACTCTACGTTCCACATTCCATAGATTTAATATTCTACATTCCATATATGTATTCTATATTCCACATTCTGTATATTCTGCATTCCATATATTCTATATTCCACATTCTGTATATTCTGCATTCCATATATTCTATATTCCACATTCTGTATATTCCAACACCATAAAATTACTCTCCCCTCGACAACCATATTCTAATATCCACAAAGACCAACTCACCAACCAAACTACGACATCAAAATCGCGAGTGCACGCTCCACTCGACAACCACATAGCAACATGAAAATCGACGAAGAATTCGTCACCACCGGACAATACTAACGACAACTCCGCAAACAAGCAACATGTATCCCGAGCTCCATCGAGCCGGCAACTACCATAAAATCCCTAGAACGGTGCTCGACGTTAAAAGTGATTAAACTACTCGAGCGTACCGGGGGGCGAGAGGTTCATAACAAATTAATTACTTGCAATCACACGAAACGCCTGCCTGTTCCGGCCAATCGATCCCGGGTTGTATGTACATATTCATACCGAGGCGAAAAACCAGCTGAAACATTTCATCGCGGAACAAGTTGCTCAACTGCTTAAACGGCCATTTGCTGCGCTACCTAAAGACCTTTATCGCCGTCACCCTAACTCCCTCTTCGTACCGTGTTACTCCCCCGCCGCACCTCCCCGAGACACCTCGATTTTTAGGGGCATCATTAGCAAACCAGCTTCGCAACACGTTCACACCGAATCGCGCCGGTTTTTGCGTGCGAACACGTGGGGCGCTGCTCCTGCGAGACAAAGAGAGTCAAAGAGCGAAAGGGAGAGAGAGAGAGAGCGAGGGAGAGCAGGGGCTTCATCGTGGAAATGAATGAGCGTATAAATCAGCGTTAACGATCGTTCAGCAAACAACTCGGGAGGCCGGCCAGGTCCCCAAATTAAATAAGTCCACACCGATCGCTATCGTCGGTTCTGGTGGCGAGCATAGGTAGTCAGAGACGAGCCAGGCATCGATCTACGACCGAATGCATTATTCTTCAGGTCCTCGTGTTCCTTACCGAACCGACTCGTCCCGCGCTGCTTTGCATATAACAGCAATAAAGTGGAGATTTATGCATTTGATACAATAACCGGCGAGATTCCGATCGAGACGGGCCGGGCCGGGTCGAGCCCGGGACAGCAACAGCTGCCTCTTTTCTACGGACTTTGGCGTTCTCTGTGTGTCACGTGCGAGCACCGCTCTCCTCGGGAAACGATTTGCAAGAGAGGTTTCTATGATTAGACAACGTTGCCGAGGGTTCCTCCGCTTCGGAATTTATTTCGGAAGTGGAGACTCCTGGAGAGAGCTGTCCCCGGGAGAGGAGATCGTTTTTGGGATGATGGTGTTGCGAATTAATTAACTCCTTGCATCGTGGTTTATTTTGGCTCGTTGTTCGTCGTATTTATTTGTGTATATCATTATATAACTGTTCGTTAACAGCTGTAATTATATACAATAAGAATATTCTAAAAAATCAAGAATATCGAGATGCCAATTTTGGATCATCCTGTATAACACTGTGTCATTTTTTTAAACGAGCTCCGCGCCCATTCAATCAATTTTTTATGGTTTTACAAAAATGTGTTAGACGGTGCGGAATAAATTGTTTTATTACTTTTGTGATATAAAAAAATGTCCCAGAAATGTGTGCATAGATTAGAACACCACTACGGTGTAGAGACGTGATTCTCAGAAGGGTGCAAGTTGTTTTTCTTAGTTGAGGGTACGTAATAGATTCTTCAAGTAGTAGATGCAATTATTAATGTTTGTAAACGAAACATATACATATGTAACAAAACATATTACATCTCACCGGGAGATGGGATCGATTTTGGGATGGTGGTGTTGCGAATTAATTAACTCCTTGCACCATGGTTTAGTTTGTTTTTTTTATTTTAACTGTTATTATTATAACAGCTGTAATATTGTACAATAAGAATATTTTTTAAAATCAAGAACATCAAAAATATTTTCGATCGTTCTGTACAACAGTCTGTCATTCTTTTTTAAATATTCATCTCGAGCTCCACGGCCGTTCAATAAATTTTTTACAATCCCCGGACCGTCCAATCAACTATGAAATTTTTTTATTGTCCTTTCTATCGATGATCGATGGATTCGTGCGGGCTCGAGCGCGGAACAAGGATCGCCGGTAGAGGATGTTTCTCCGTCGGTCCAGCACTTTTCAGAAGTGACAGGATTGACAGAACACTCGAGCGGGGATCGTGCGTGGCCTGTGTCCATTAACGACGAAAGAATTCCCATTTCCGGAGTAGTTTTAAGCGCTTCGGCATTCTTTTAGCGGCGGCCTCCGTCGCACAAAATTAGACACGGCAGAACGTCTCGGGGTTCGTGGCATTTACGTCTCGTCGGACACGAGTCAAGTGTGCTCGTTTGTTAACGTGTTTGCGTTTACGTGAGTCCATTACGCGGTCGACTCGATCATGCTAATTAAAGTTGGGACACATGTAGTATACTCTATTATAATAACAAGATTAAAGTCGGATCTTCCAAGACTAGTGGAGATCATGCCAATCATCTCTGTCTTTTGTATCCACCTTTATTTCATTACACACAATGGAATAGAGTTGAATAATTTGTAGAGTGAATTTAGTGTTGGACTAATTTAACGTTAGAGTGTTTGTAGTATATTGCTTTATTATAAGGAAATGATTAAAGATGAGTGGAGATCATGCCGATCATCTGTGTTTAAATTTGTACCCACCTTTATTTCATTACACACAATGAAATAAAGTTGAATAATTCTATGCATCTTTGCAGTCTCGAAAAATATTTGAATTTTTGGTGAATTTAGTGTTACACTATTGAACGTTAGAGTGTTTGTAGTTTATTGCTTTATTATAAGGAAATGATTAAATTCATACAGATCTCTTAAGACCAAGATCATGCTGAAAATTATTTATAATTAAACAATACACTTCATAATAATGAGAATGCATTTGTCAAAAAGAAATAAATTTGTTGCATAATTTCTGGTGCATTTTTGCAATCTCAGTAATCGCGAATGAAAAATATCCGAATTTTATTGTGAATCTACCCTAGTGTTAAACAAATTGTAAGATATTTATTCGACAGTCTATACAATAGTGAACTACGAGGTAGCGAGCGTGTTTTCACGTGTTCCGAAGCGGAATCGCTCTGGGAAGCGCGAATCGAACACGAAACGAAACGACTGTGCCTGTCGAAACGTTCTTCCCGGCGTGAGAAAATATTATGATTGCAGCGCGGAAAGCGGATTTCCGGGTTGGAACGGTCCTCGGCAATCGCGGAATGCTAACGACCGACTTCGCCGATTAACTTTTCGGATAACACGGGCGGTTTCGATCCGCGGAGCTCTGGATTCGACGGTTCGGCACACTTCGGAAACTTCGGTGGCGAAACTTTTTATTTCGCGATCCGCTTACTTTCCACTCGGGCTTCTTCTCTTCCCTCCGCCATTCCCCCGTCTCTCCGGCATCGCCGCGATATCGCAGGAAATTTAAAACTGAGTGCCAAGAGTCCGCGATAAAAGTCGAAAGCTCGGCGAGGTGTCTCGCGATCGAATTGCAACGCGTTTCGTTCCCTCGACGCTGGTGCTCCGGGAAATTGCGTTCGCCTCGGAAGCCCTTTGGCACGTGTGCACTGTACGTCTATAGTGACAATTGATTTCTCTTAGGGTCGCGAAACGTCAGACGAAATGAAATGCGAATATCGAATGCCGTGGATCTGAAATTAAGTACCTCTGAAACGGAATTATTGCCTGTCGCGATATCTTCCCTTCCTACCGATATAAATTACTGGGACATTTATGCTTATTCATTGTTAATCACTACAGAAGCTCATAATTTATCTCTACGCAATCTATAATTCTTTAAATACAATGTTTTCTTAATCGTTTTGTCATTCGAAACAGTTTGGCTATTTTATTGCGATTTAAAATTCTGCTAAAAGTCAGACCACAATTTCACACGTTGAAGGTTCGATTTTGAATATAAAATATCAAATTATAAAGCCCGGAACACGAGACAATTTTTTCTCTGACACCAGATTTAAATTATTCATAAAGAATATTGTGAACACTTCGTGATTAACATGAAGGGTGTATTCACAGAATTAAATAAAGTCGAGAAGCATATTATCCAAAATGCTGTTGCCAATTATTGTAGGACATTGTACGACAAAGTAAATTTTTACTGGCCTTCTGTTTTTCATAATTGCGACAGCTAATTTTGATATTGCGCAAACATCTAGTAATTGCGAGGCCGGGTGGAACGAGCGTGCTAAACTGTCAGCCGGGAAAAAACCTGCGAAATAAAAAGTGTCTGGCTCTGTTCTTCCCGCGATGTTTATTCAGGTATTACCGATCGCAGCAATGTAAATTCTGATTATATCGGAAGTTGAACAAATTGATGAAGTGGTTTTCACGGTCCAGCGGATCGAGGAGTGCTACTCGTCTGTTCAGAGTTCAGTCGTTCCCGGTACACCGTCGATGGCGCTGTATCTGGTTTCTCATCCCGAGCTAAATTCGCAAATATTTGCGCGACAAAGAATATTTGCAAAAATGCTGAATTCCGGCTGAACCGGTTGCATGCGTGGCGATACTCACCGCTCATAACAGGATATTGGACGTTTCATGCAAATGAAACATTTGTACAAATTGAGTTCCGCTCAAACTCAATTTAAAAATTCTCGATATTTGCCGCTCCTCCCCGGATTGTGTTGTCCGTTTAATAATACACCGGAATCACCCCTCTCAGTATGATTTACTTTCAGCAGAATCGTCGCGGGTCAGTTTTGATTTAAAAAACCTGATTGGGAAATTCGAGGGCTTCGCAACTATTTATTCAAGTATATTAATTAATTTCCGGATGCAGTAGATTCGAAGGGTTGAAAGGTACAAGTGCGAGGTAAATCGTTCTCATTCGTAAATAAAACTGCAATCTTGTACCAGTGAATTCGTTATGAAAAAATTAATTGGGTGAAAAATGAAACAGTAATGGATTAGTAAAATTCAAGAATGTTATATAACTGTATCGTTTTTAACGTAACAAAATTATTAAGGGATGAAATAAACTTTTATTCCTGCTTTCCACAGTGAACGCGGAATATTTTTATTTTTAATGGAAAAGGGTTTAAAATGTTGTAGCAAGACATAAATTACATTTTCCGTTGGAAAGTTTTTATTTTGCATAAAGATCGGCAAGTCTAATGATAAAACCGTTGAGAAGTATACGATCGAAAGTTTGGCTAACGAGAAAGAATTTTCATTTAAACGAAGCGGGGAATGATATCCTGATGTGGTTGTAACAGAAGCATCGCTCTCGCAGTGGAATAACGAACAAGTAAGAATTCTTGTTTCAACTTTTAATATTAGACGGTGAAACGCGTCTCGTCACGCGGCATACGAGTGACCATCCGGGAGATATTACGTCCGCGAACTGGGAAATTACGCGAGAACGTAATAAAGCTTCGTCTTTCGGCTAAAATTCTCCGTCGAAAGAGGGAGAGGACCCCCTGCGCGGCCCGGCGTTCAAGCGAAAGAGTAATGAAACTGCTGCAAGTGTAATATGAAATAACGAGAAAACAACGGGAGCAGGCGGATTCTTCGGAGGTTCCGCAGGCTCGAGGAACGCGGAGTGTTTGAAATTTGTTTAGCGAGAAACTTGCAGCCGCTTCTTCTCCATCTGCCTTTTTTATTAGAGCCGGAAAGGCCCACCGTCAGCCTCTCCGACGAATATTTTATCGGGGCTGAAACTTCTACCGAGATGTTTCGAAATTTTTCCTTTTCTCTTTATTATTCAAACTGATAGACAAACGTGTACATATTGTACGCTTCTCTTTTAGTTGATAAGATATAATACGGTACAATTTTCTGCGAAAATCCGAATAAAATCTCTCTCGGTAAGGGTTGATATATGGTACATGTACGTGATATCAACACATAAAATGATTATTAGACTGCGGATCTTTATGCAAGATAAAAAAATTCTGTTCTTACATCTTTTAAATATGTCCACTGGTTTAATCTTTATCCAGGTAACTGTATGCAATTTACAGTTGAATATTAATTGAATAAAGATAAGAAAATCCACATAGACCAGTATCATTTTTCCTGTTCAACCCGAGTATCGACTAACGACCGTTTCGTCTCTTTCCAGGTAACTATAGATATCCTGGTGAAATTCAGTTGGCGTGAATCCTGGCGTCCGTGGATTCATTCCTGGACATCGGGTAAATGGTTTACGAGGTGCGTAATTAAACCTGATCATCTTAACGACGGTTACAGCAGCAGATATCGGGCCAGTCTTCGGACTATAAATACTTACGATAGCGTTTTAATTGGAATTCATGGTGTCGGGTTGCATACTATTCCCATCCGATAATCTTCGAGCTGTTGCGTGATATCGGGCCACTGAGCAGTTAGGCCTGTTCGCGAACGAACGATAGACGTATCGGGCAGCCTGTTGCTCAATTACTGTAAATTTCGATCTGGCTATTAATTAGAACTGATGGAACCCGACTCGCTTTGTTCACTTCGTTCTTCTATTCTTGATGGCGAACCGCGATCTAGCCTAACCCTTAAAATACCATGGCGTTCGAGTGTATATTTGCATGTTCCGAATGCTAAATTGCCCTTAACTCTGCATTAATTAGCGGAATTAATAGTAATTATACTTGAGACGCCATCGCTTGATTGATTCAACCGATTGCCCAGCCTTATTTGCTTCGTTAGTTGCAACAATTTCATTTTTACCAAATTGCGATTGTACTTCAATCTTTGATTAAAAGTTTAAATAAATACTCGTTACTTCTTAAACCAATGGCCATAATAGTAATTATATAGAAAAGGTCTGCGTACTCCGATTTTGATGAAATTTTAATATGTTTTAGATTTCGACATTTTGAACAACTTTTTCCTTTTCCAATATAGGGGGGTCGCTTTTAGTTTTCGAGATATTTGCAAAAAACTATCGCTAATACTATACATACTGAATTTTTCGTATTCCTGCACGTATTAGCGATAGTTTTTTGTAAATATCTCGAAAACTAAAAGCGACCTCGATATATTGGAAAAGGAAAAAGTTGTTCAAAATGTCGAAATCTATAACGTATTAAAATTTCATCAAAATCGGAGTACGTAGACTGTTTCTATTTATATAATTATTCAAGAGGTAAGAACTTGGCCGTATTTTGTTTGATCTCACAACTTTTTACGGCCATAAAGAACTTGGCTCCTGTTTTTCTTTGGATGTTTCTTTCTCATTCTCACCACACGCATGCACACGCAGACGTCGGTACAGTGTCAAGGGCAGACAAGGCCAGGGCGCAAGTTCGTAGACTCGTTTCTAATCTCGTGTTCGCCGGGGAGCTCTTGGAGGATCGCAATTTCCCGGGATCCTCCGTCTCGGGGCCGACGCGGAAATCACGCTGCCAGCGAAGAAACTAGCCCCGACTGACATTTGCAAATGACATTAGCCCGTATTAACGTAGCGCGGGGGTCTATCTGCGCCCGAGACAAAACGTCTTCTCTGACTTGGCGGCGCGGCGGAGTCGTCCCCGTAAATTAGTTCCAAGTTAATCGGTGACGGCGTAGGGTAGCGCGAACGCGGCCAGGCTCTTCTGGAAATATGGCCGCGCGAAAAGAGATAATTTGCATTTTAATTGCGCCAGTCTGCGCCGCACCTCTCGCCACCCTTCCTGCCAGCATCCCTTCCCCGCACACACCACTGTCCTCATCTTTCTAGGCGTTGACACCCTTGCAACCTTCCCGCGCCTTTTCCCGCGAGCGGACCGCCACGCCGCTGAAAAGCTTTACACCGACGGCCATTGTGCGACGATCCGGCCTCCTTTTTCTTTGAACCACCCTCGGCCACCCTCCGCCAAGTGGGGTGGCTTCGTGTCTCTCTGCTCCCCAACCCTACGCTTCTCGCGGATCACTTCTTCTACTAACTCTCTGCTCGAAATAATTGGAAGACTATTAGCTTGTCACCCGAGGACTTCAGCAATTTATTTGTCCCTGAAATATTCCTCACGCTCGCCGCCTCTCGTAATTGGTTACGCGACGCACGAATATAAACCCCCGTTGATCGCAGACGCAATTTTTCTCCCAGCACCCATGAAAATTGAATTTTGTTTCTGAAATACCGTACAGTTTCGAACGGGCACTCCGTATAATTTCTTGGAAACGCTCCTTTTTTCCTCTTAGGAGTGGGGGTTCTTATTCCACGCAGTTACTGAACTTCTTCCAACGGAGCATAAGAAAGCGGGCGCGTTTAATTATAAGTGCATTCAATTTACTCGGCCGATTCAGTTCCCCGGACTTCTTTAAATTTTCCTCTAGTTGCAACCCCTTTAAAGGGGGTGGCCAACGGGAACACAGAACGCTTCAGAAGTTTACGCGGAAGATGCTCGCGAACTTTGCCTTTAGCCACCCGCCCCTACCCGGGCCATTAATAAATGGGGCTCTTGGAATAAGTTCGCCGGGAATAATCAATAATTCGATGAATTATAGAGAGGAACGAATGACTCGGCCTCCCCCAAAATACCGACGCGATCGTCCGGAGCCGGCAATATCTTACTTGGCTGGTGAAATGCTTACGGTGGAATTGCAGACCGTTTATGGTGAATCGGTTCGGGTCTCGGGATCATTTGACGAACCTCTCCCTAGTCGGATTATACTCGATCGCGTTGTCCAGGGTCACCATCCCCGTACTTTCTCTCGTCAGGACCGTTTTAACGACCCGGTGTCGTTAGTTTGCATGGTAATTAATAATTATTAACCTGCCCATCGATTATACACCGGGATTTCGCTGGCGTGATCGCGCGAATTATGCTCGGGCTGTTTTCTTGATCATCTTGTTTAATTAACCCCATGTACATAACACTATGAATTAATTTTTAACCTTCCTTTGGTTCTAACATAATTTTTGTCATTCTCTGGAGGGATGTTTCATGGCAGTGATACTTTCTTGACCATCCTGTTTAATTAATACTATGTCCATAATACTATGAATTAATTTTTAACCCTCACTTGCTTCTAACATAATTGTTTTCATTCTCTCAAGGGATGTTTCATGGCAATGGTACTTTCTTGATCATCCTGTTTAATTAACACCATGTACATAACACTATGAATTCATTGTTAATCTTCCTATGGCTCTAACATAATTTTTTTCATTCTCTCAAGGGATGTTTCATGGCAATGGTACTTTCTTGATTATCCTGTTTAATTAACACCATGTACATAACACTATAAATTGATTTTTAACCTTCCTCTGGCTCTAACATAATTCTTCTCATTCTCTGAAGGGATGTTTCATGACAATGGTACTTGGAGTATATTTATTACAAATGATGAAAACCAGAAAAACTGCAAAAGTGATTACTCGTTATATTTCCTTTTGTACACAAATCAGTTTAAATACATAAATAGGAACAACCAATTAATAATACGCTATACCAATATACAATATATTCCAATATGTATACATACTATATACAGAACGCAGCGTTAACGCTAAATAAATGCATGAACGATCTTCGCTTCGAGCACCGTCGCAACCAATAAAGTACCATTATTTACTTCACTTCACCGAGGAAAAGCGACTGTCCAGTAATCCAGCGAAATTTAGACTTCCTAAGGGCTCGGCCGGCGAAGGGGTCGCAAACGGAGCTCGTTAAATATTAACTCGAATATTTAATTCGATCCACGTCTGCCTTAAATATCGAGGACACTGTGCTTAGGTATTCCTGGCCGGGAACCACCTTGGTCGCGACCGTCACCAGGATAGCAACGGGTTTATGGTGTCCTGGTTCTGTCGGTGTTACTTTTACGACCTCTGCTATTGGCTGCAGCGGTTTCCTTATAGTTACACTGAAGGTCGATACTGCTCCTCGTGGAGTACGTCGTCGTGGGATCAATATTTCATTGACGATGTTTCTGATCTTTCTGTCCTTTCGGAAATCTCTCCGAAATTCTCCAACACCGGCTTCAGCCTTCGTTTAACCCCATACCCTAAGTGTATAGCATGGTCTTCCTTCCACTAGCTTTCTAACAATGTCACCAACATTCTCCCACACCAACGAGACCTTTACCCCATACCCTAAGTGCTATAACATGCTCTTCCTTCTACTGGCTTTTTAACATCGTGACCAAAATTCTTCCACACCATTCATCATTCGGCTGATCCTCTAACAGACAGTCTCCATTCCACCAACATTTCAAAAAGCACACCAACTTAGCACAGCTGTCTAAAATGTCCACACTCCTCCGTCCCACAATTGCACAAGGAGAGCAACTTTGAATTAAGAATATCCTCTTTAGCTTTCGCCTTGGTATCTCAGGACTTATGAATTAATCAGAGCGCTTTTCCTTCCACTAGCTTTCTAACAATGTCACCAACATTCTCCCACCCAGCTAAACCCTTACCCCATACCCTAAGTGCTATAACATGCTCTTCCTTCCACTGGCTTTTTAACATCGTGACCAAAATTTTTGCAAACCATTCATCATTCGGCTGATCCTCCAACAGAGCTACAAGACAGTCTCCATTCCACCAACATTTCAAAAAGCACACCAACTTCACAGCACAACTCTCTAAAAGGTCCACACTCCACCGTCCCACAATCGCACAAGGAGAGCAACTATGAATTAAGAACATCCTCTTTAGCTTTCGCCTTGGTGTCCCAGGACTTATGAATTAATCAGAGCGCTTTCAGCATCCGGCCAAGTTTATCACCTAGATGCAGCCATTACCCCAGCAAGCGCACCAGGGTACACTGCCGCTGCTGGTGCTGGCCTTCCTCGATTTCGAAGGAGTGTCTCTGCTGCTGCTGGTCGAAGTGGTCCTCTCCCTTTCCGAGTTCAGCATACCGTCCTTATCCTTCAAGATGTCCACGCTCCCACTTCTGGTCGTCTTCACGGACGCTAGGGACGGTCTCTTCTTGGTATTGAAGTACAACGATACTCTTCTGGTCTGATCCTTCTTCGGCGAGTCCTGGCCAGAAGAAGAGGATCTGCTTTCATGCTTGTCTTCCTGGCCTTCGGATGTCGTGGTCGTGGTGATGCTTAGCCTCCTGGACCTCTGTCTCTTCCCAGGGGACTCTGGGATCTCCGAAGACGCCACACTGATCTGCTTCTTCAAGCTTCTCCTCTGCGCCAATGGAGAAAGATTATTCTTTGCTGGTCCTTTTTCTTTCCTGACGACCTTTTTACGACGCTGACCACTCGGTGTGCTGGGTACGCTTTCTTCGTGCGAGTACGTCGGCTCGTCTTCGTGGTGAGAATCCCCGTCGATGGACGTCTGCGTCTGAACAGGGACCTTCAGCGTTGAGTTGTCATAGTACATCATCCCTCTTTGCGGGTACAAACCAGTTCTAGATATGAATGGCACGTTCTGGTACAAATTCTGGTTCTGCAAGTAAGGATTAGGGGTGATCCTTCGTAAATTGGATAATTCGTACGAGGTAGAGGGTCCTATTAAGGTGTGTGGGCTGGGCTTCTCGAAGGAGGTCACTTGGATCTCGTGTTTGGGGGTTGGTGGCACCAGTTTTCCATTTAGCAGCTGGTTTGTGGGGATCAGAAGACGGTTCTGTTCAGCTTGGACTGGTCTGTACCTATGTTGGACGTCTCCACCTCCTAGTGGTCCTCTTTGATTAAAGGAAGTCTGAGATCGGAAGAAACGAGGATTGTCGTCGTTCACCTGGACTGATAGAGGTCTCGTCACATTGTTCTGGTCCCGGTAACTGGAAGTTGGGTCGAATGTCCGTAGAAAAGGGTTGTTGAACACTCGATAGTCCATGGCAGGTAGTTTGGGGACCTCCGGTGTACTTGGGCTAACCGGTTGCTTCCTGGATGGCCTCTTCAGAGTGACGCTTATGTGAGACCTGTACGGTTTCGAGTCTGATATATTGTCCAAGGTGTTGTCGCTCTGGGTCATGATCTGAGGTCTAGCCTCTGTGCTGATTGAAGCAGCTTGGGACTCGCTGGATAGATCTTGGCAGGACATGGACTTCGTCAGTTGGTTGACAGAGTTCGATCTATCCTCTGTAACCAATAAATTGTCGGTACTGAGGAACGTCCTCTGTTCGGTTTTATGTCTGAAGACACCGTCTTCGGAAGCAATAGCTCCGTTCACGTAGACATCAGCTGATCCCTTCTGGAACATCAGCTGACTTTTAGACACCACTGTGGACTCAGTCTTGGCGCTGTTGGAACTGCTTCCAGTCCCGAAATGACTAATCGTTGGCGAGGAGTCCTCAGCAGTCTGCCTCTTCATCTTCGAAGGCAGCGGAGCGAAAAAGTGCTTGGGCTTCTCCTCGCCATCCTTCAGCTTCGAATCACCAGGACTCTGATCTAGCGGGTTGGATGAGCTGATATCAAAGCTCCAACCGTTCTCGGTGATCACTTCAGGGTTCATCTGATCCCCGAAGGGTGTCGTGGTGTACATGCAGGTTGCTTGCTTCGTGCCAACGTGTCTCCTCTGGATTGGCGAGGAAAATGTTGAAAATGCTGCAAAGCGTTGTTGATCTCGTCCAAACGCTTCTAACGATGAGACGGGTACATCAACCGTTCCAAATGGTGTCATCTGCTTCTGAGTAACTGCTAGGTTACTCTGCCAGCCTGCGGGTGGAGCGTGAACCATCTGATCGTTCACTTGGTCCAAAGTAGACAACGGCTCGGCCTGCAACCGCGAGGGCACCATCTCCTGCATGCCTGGAGTCATCATCAGATTCATGGTGCTCGGGAACTTGAAAGGACACTCGGCGTAGTAGCTAGAGGTACTTAGGTCAGGCGGCTCGTACGTGGCAGGATAAAACGGGATATTCTCGTGTAGATGCCTCGGCTTGAGGATCGGGAACGGGCTCTTCTCCTCTTTCGACAGCTGGCCGTCCTCCGAAGACACTTTGTCCTTCTCTTTCTTCAATTCTTCCTCCTCTTCGACCACCGACAGGTCGTCGAAGTCCACGTGAAGCCGGTGCAGGCTGCTGGTCATCTTTTCCGAGGAGATTTTCTGGTTCTCCGCGTTCTCTAGCTGTTCAGCTTTATTGAGATCCTTGCCGGGGACCTGAGTGGTTTTGTCCACGTCGAACTCCTCGTCCTCCTCCTCCTCCTCTTCTTCTTCCTCCTCCTCGAGGGAATCGTCGGACTGCGGGCCGTCATCCTCGTCGGAACGAATCTGAAAAGGAAAACCTTTTTGGAATCTCGCTCTCTAATCACGGGACTCGCGTCCTGTTTTACTCGGGGTTCAATTTTGAAATTTTTGTGTTGTGGGATTCTAGCTGGAACATTTTTCAATACAAAAACTCGAAAATATGAGGTCGGTATGTTGATAGAATTTGAGAAGAAAGTCCCTGGTAATTTCGCTCTTTAATCACAAGACTCGAAATTTTTGTAGTGCACGATTCTAGTTCGAACATTTTTCATTCCTAAAACATGGAAAATACGAGATCGGTTTCTTGATAGAATTTGAGAAGGAAGTCCCTGGTAATTTCGCTCTCTAATCACAGGACTCGAAATTTTTATAATGAGGGATTCTAGTTCGAACATTTTTCATTACGAAAACTCGGAAAATACGAGATTGATTTCTTATTAGCTTCCAGACAGGAAGATTCTATCGGAAGGGACCTGGAGGTTGGATAACTTTTCTCTAAATGCAATAACAGCGAACATCGCATCGATGTTTACGTTTCACAGAGGGGGGATGGAGGATTCCTCTTATTGGACGACTAAGAGATTTATCGGGGGTAAACGAGTCCCGTAACAAACACAGGCGCCGGAAGTCCGCAGAATCGGATTATTGATCACTCGTCCCTCATTACACCCAATCTCCCGCGGACTACCTCGTATTCTTCGCTCTCCTCGCGACTCTTCTGCCTCTTCAGGATCTCCTCGAGCTTGTCGTACTCGTCCCGAAGGCTCCATATCTCCCTACGCAGTTGCTCGTTCTCCTTGCGCAGCTTCTTGATGTCGTTCTGACCTGAAATCAATCGAACACCGGTCACTCGAGCTCTCTCTCACGTACCTTCGTTTACCCTAACTTTCTTCGGCGAATCTTTGGAAATATCTCCTTTAAACGAGCGGTTAACTGTTAACAGGGGCCATTATCTACTGTGGCAGAAGTTATCATGATTAATAGATTGGGTGAACAATTGTCTCCCAAGATTTGAAGCATTTATGGAAAAAATCAGTGGGTGAAAAATTGGAAATAGTAAAAATATTTGAAAAATATAAAAATACGGAGACATTATTTCCAATTAATTAAAATGATCCACATTAGAAATAAATCTTTATTTTGCTTCATTTCCATGCAAATGATGTATAAATATTTTATTTTGTTGATATTGAACATTATTTTCATTTTCCCCGAACATAACAAGGTCCAGGGATGTTCGCAGAAAACTTTCCAGGTTGGAAGTCTGTCGACTGGGGGACTGAGTGGATCCTGGAGAAGGAGGAGGTGCAGGAACGTGATACCGAGAGATCATTTAGAGCAATATTGCAGTTCTGGCCCTTGGCGGAGTGCATTCGCGATGTTTTTCTTCGCGGAAATCACTTAATCACGATCCGAGACCGACAACAGACGGTCTGCCCGGTGCACCTATCGAAACGATCGATCATTGGTCAGCCTCGGTAACAATCTCTGGCCTCTAACCCTTCGTCTTTCGTTCCGTCAAGGAACCGGGTGATAAATCACCCGGGCCAGACCTTCCAATTACTTAACCGGGCACAGAGATACGAATAAAGCGGCCGGCACGCTATGCTATCCCGAGGAGCCGACGAAAGGCTGGTTTCGCGCGAAACAAATGAAAAATCGCGATCGCTACACACGGCCGGCCGGGGGGCTTCCTCCCTCTGACACGGTTTTTTGATCGATCGACCCAGGGACCCCGGAGATTAGGGGACCGATTAACCGGACTTCCAGTTTGCTTCCTTCGTGCTTTACTGGCTCTTTCGGGTGATTAATGCCGTGTACTTTCGCCGCGACGGGAAAGGAAGCGTGGAGGAAACAAGGAGTTTAAAGCAAACACGCGAGTAATGGGGCCGAGGGCGCCTTTTCTGCGGCCGAGGCCCCTCCGACCGACTCTGATTTTGCCGGATTGATGCATCTCTCTTCTCTGCTCTGATTCTTTTCTGACCCGGATACCTGCGTCTCTTATCCGATCGTTTAGATTAATTCTCTGACAGAGCCTCGCGTGGCCTAATATTTGCTTTGAGGCTTGCGCATTAACAGTCTTTAAAACGCTGAACTGGCAACCTGCATGATAACGTCCATTTTAATGGAAAACTCCTGAGATTGTTTCAAATAATTTTTTTCTTTGCTCTTCAGATTTTTTATTTGCTAAAAATCGCATCAAAAATCAAACTACCCCTTGAGAACATGTCCCGTAAGAAACAATATAACTAACGAAAATTTCATTACTTTTACTTAAAAAAATTATGTACCTGCTTTAGATACTCGTATATACGTGTACAAAATCCCAATGCATAATGTTGAATAGTTCCTCCGAAATTAATGTCTAAAAACAGCACCTAATATTGAGCTATCTCTTCAGACCATATTCTATAAGAAACAATATAACTAACGGAATTTTCATTATTTTTACTTAAAAAAGATTATGTGCGTGCTTCAGATACTCATAAATACACATGCAAAATGGGAATGCATGAAGGACACCCCGTACGAGCGATGCTAATTAAACCGAGATGCTTAATAAACTACCGAAATGAACGTAAATCGCAGATCTATCAGAACTGTGAATGACGAGGTCTCGACCATAATCTCCGGGAGTCTCATACGTATATGTACATATGTACATCGGCGACTTCGGAACACAGTTTAGTCCACTTTCACGGCTGCTTATCGGCGAGGCGAACACGGTTTATAATCGTCCGCGTGATAACAGGTCGGTTAATCTGCTCGGCGGCTCGTGCCTGTGTAACAAGAAAAGCCATGTGGTAAATCAGGATTAAAGCGCCGCGCCGCTCGGAAATTTAAATAATTTAAATCTTTCCGGTGGTTCATAAATTCGGATTTTCCGCGTGGACACCGACGGCTATTTGGATCCTATTAAAGCTCGCTCGTTCTCGCGCCTACCTATATCCACCCGGCTCGCGTGGCCGTTTTTCCCTTGCTCTCGCGTAGGCTACGCCCCCGCGCCAGAGGAATTCGCGGAATTAGCTGATATCTCGTCCGACCCGGTGATGATATTTAAAGGCATTACGCTGGGCGACAAATTGCCCGGACCCACCGCGAATTCTTCGCGTCGTTGGTGTTCGTCACCTATCTACACGGTGATCCAGAATTATCCGGCCGATGACCTGCAATATCTGCAAAACCTGATATCGAAACTCTGTTGACGTTCTACATCTTCAAGTCAATTTTTCACAGACAGTTTTGTCATTTTTTAACCACCTGCATTCCAGTCTGCGTGCTCCGATTTTGATGAAATTTTAATATGTTATGCAGCAACACATTCTGAACAACTTTTTCCTGTTCCAATATAGGGGTGTCGTTTTTAGTTTTTCAGATATTTGCAAAAAAACTATCGCGAATACTGTATTCAATTTTTCGTATTCCTGCACGCTCCGCGGCAAATATTTTTTGCACATATCTCGAAAACTAAAAGCGGCCCCTCTATATTGGAAAAGGAAAAAGTTGTTGAAAATGTCGAAATCTACAACATATTAAAATTTCATCAAAATCGGAGTACGCAAACCTTTCCTATATAATTACCAAAAATTATTACTAGATTCATGTTAAAATCCATGTAAAACCCTGAACCGTTTTGGCGAAGCGTTCCGAAAATCACGCGATTTTTAACTGCGATGAGATACTTTGTGGCAGGGGTTGCTCGATCCCCGCAGACCAGAAATTATCCAGCTGAAAAAAGAAAGCGTAGAGAAACGGCGAAGAGGTGAGAGCGAGTAGAAGGACGGCGTCAGCGGAAAAAGGAGGGCTCGCCCCGCGTTCGAAGCTCGTTAATATCAGGCCCGTAAATATTTTTACCTTCGCCGGGCAAACAGAGGCGCGAACTTCTGCGCCCGGGGTTCAATCAACCGGGCTTACGCGATTTCTTGTTTCCCGTTCAAAGGGAACATAGCCCACAGGCGTTTCCTCCCCGTTCGTCCCGTTCGTTCCTGTTCGTTCGTTTGCGTCCCGGGCGCAATTTCCATTTTTCAAAGGGGCCACGCGAGCAGGAGAAACCGATGGGAACTTCACGAAACCAAATATGCGCGGCTCGCTGCCGCCAACCGCTTTGATCAGCTTCTTGCTCGAGAAAAGGGCGAGTCGCGAGGCCCCCGCGACCCACGGTTTCCTCTGCTTTTTCCAGAAACGCGAACCAATCTCGACGAGTTAATGTACGTCGTCTCTGTTTATGTACCTCTTCCGGGCTACGCAGGAAATATTTCCTTGCCGGAGAAATAATTAATATCAAGGATACATAAGGTGGCCGAGCCTGCCGCGTCGCTTCGCGACCTGTTTTGCGATACCAGCCGTATCTTATCGGCGCCGTTTCATCCTTTCACCCGCGAGTCGCGATAAATCACACGTAAATGACTCTCATTCCCACTACAAATCGAAATAAAGCCCCCTTTAACTCGAATGACTTTCCACAAGTGTGAAAGCTGAACAAGCCAAACAGCAGTAAATTAAAAAATCATCTACAAAAATTCAACTTTTTTTTCTTTGAAACTCTGTTACCGCGGGCTAAACCTCTCTCACTTGAAGACTTCGATAAGTCGAAACCTCCATAACTCCAAGATTCTAGTTCTTTAGATATTTTCTTTATACTTACCAAGAATTTCAACGTCCCCTAAAAAGAAGGATCGCTGGTTTAACTAGCGATCGAGATCTAAATCGGTGAGCAGATAGCACGCGTCTCGATCGAAGTCAAACGTTGGCGATAAATCGATAGGTCCTTCATCGAAATTTCATCGGAGCCATCAATCTCTCCGCGGTGGTTGGAAAATGGCGACAACTCTTATCGCTTCCGCGAGGTATCCACCATCGCCGGCTGTCGATGGTTAATTACAGGCTGGGATTTTCTATGTAATTACCAAGAATTTCAACATCCCCTAAAAAGAAGGATCACTAGTTTAACTAGCGATCGAGATCTAAATCGATGATCAGATTGCACGTGTCTCGATTGAAGTCGAACGTGGGCGATGAATCGATAGGTCCTTCATCGAAATTTCATCGGAGCCATCAATCTCTCCGCGGTGGTTGGAAAATGGCGACAACTCTCATCACTTCCGCGAGGTATCCACCATCGCCGGCTGTCGATGGTTAATTACAGGCTGGGATCGTAAACTGCAAACTCGCCGGGCTCATAATCGAACGTGACACTCGCGTGTCTGGCACCGGCCGAAATTAGATCACCGCCAATATATCCAGTATAAATGATCGTGATCCAGCCACGCTGTAATAGTTAGAGCACACAGTCGACTTCTATCGTTCGCTAGCCAATGTAACTTGAGGAACCGATTACCATCATATCCGCCGATCGCCTTTCGTATTTAGAACAGGTCGTTTAATCAACACGTCGCGAAGATTAACTTCGCACCGGCGAGCATCGGGAACATCGGTGAGCGTTTCGCGCGCGGATCGATGAATGATAAATAGCAAGGATTAAATTTAATGGCAGCGAGCCGTCTCGCTGGATCGCGAAACCCAGCTACGAGCCCCACTCGTATCGATTTAGCAATTTGTCTATAGGCGCACGCGATATTTATGCGCGCTACCGATTTTTGTTACGGCGAGCTGCGCGAACGGTGATCGATCAACGTTATTTCCTCCGTTCTGGTTTTATCAATTTGCAAATGCTACGCGTTCGGCTGAACCATAAACACGGAACCGTACGTTTCATTCCCCCTTTTCAATTGCCTCGATGCGCCGTGGTTTCGGTACGAATGCTTGTAAACGATTGCTTGCCGGTAGATTTTCTCTGTTTAAAATCGACTGATTTGTTAAGCGGTCGTTCCGTTCGTAATTTAATGAACTGCCTGATAACAGCAATTAATCCGTGTTTTCCGTGTATTCCCACATTTAGAACCTGGCTTTATGGGATCTTATTACACTGAAGAATTATCGTTTCGAATTAAAACCATGTCGTTGTTCAACGTGATATCATAAATAGACAGTGAATATTGTAAGAGTAAAGATGTTTGAACTATTAATATTTATTGAAAGGAAGTGGACAACCGTGAATAACAATATACAAGTACAAAAAGATATTCGGAATCTCGCTCCGACAATATTTATGCAAAATACGAATTTTCTACCTAAATTATAGAACACCGAAGTGAAATAGAAATTTATCTTTTTTCTTGATGTGTTTAATAGATTGACAACAATATTATAGTATTTTTAAATTCTTCTAATATTTTTAATGCATGCTGCATAAAAATTCAGTCTAGTTTTTAATCCAATGAATCGTATTATTGCAAAATCATGCACTATTTATAACAGTATTGATTTTTTCATTGAACCTTTGCAAAATTTTTAAATTCAACTACGCAGGATTATATGATAATATTTTGTTTTTTCTTTTTTCTTATTAGATAAGTAGTCCTGTATAATCGTATATGTAAAAATCGTCCTTTCAAGTACATGAATAGTGAATAGAAGTAAAACTGTTTGGGCGTACTTCTTTTACCGAGACACAAAATGTGTTTCCTCGTCTCCTAATTAAGAACAGTCTCCCGCATAATATTGTCCAGTGAAAAATGATTTCATAAATCATCTCTCGTTAAAAATAGACTCCGTTTCGACGGAGACAAGACGATCGCCTCGAGGCAGCTGTTCCATTGACAGAATAACTAATGTTCCATGTAGTCACCGGTTACTCCCATGCCGTGTAAATCATAGGGTGTTCGATGTTTCGATACTCTCTCTCTCGAACACGTCCAGTTTCCTGCCTTCCGCGGAAGCCTTGTCTCGAACTTCGAGACTGAACTTTCAATTTGCGAACCACGGAGAACTATAAATTTCTTGATCGACGACGACGACCGGTGCTGCTCGCATTGCAATTGAAACGTCACTTGCTGGCTTAGCGGAAAAATTCGTTGAAATTGTTGGTTGCCATGGCAGATCTGTATCTGCTGTATGGAAAACGACTATCATAAACTATGCTCTGTCTATACATTCGAAATATCACTGCGGCAATGCATTTCAAAAAAGTATTTTTTCAGTCTACATGCTGCATCCTGCAATAAATGCAGGAGATCTAGTAGATATAAATATGTATGTTTATACTGTTCAGGTTTGTTTAACGCTCTTCTATTTATTCCAATTATTTCTATTCGAGATAACTGGACTGCAAATGACAGAAAATTCTTTCTCGTTTTAATAATTACCATACCGTTATTCAAAACAGTTTTAATATCATTCGATTCGTCTGAATTCTATCGATTGTAAAAAGCTCGACTCGGATTTAAGTCGTCAATAGAATAACACATCCGCGTAAAGACAAACAATTTAACATTTAATTTGAAGTATAACAGATACCATTGATAATTATATAGAAAAGGTCTGTGTACTCCGATTTTGATGAAATTTTAATATGTTATAGATTTCGACATTTTTAACAACTTTTTCCTTTTCCAATATAGGGGGGTTGCTTTTAGTTTTCAAGATATTTGCAAAAGACTATCGCTAATACGTGCAGGAATACGAAAAATTCAATACAGTATTAGCGATAGTTTTTTGCAAATATCACAAAAACTAAAAGCGACCCCCTTATATTGCAAAAGGAAAAAGTTGTTTAGAATATGTTGCTGCATAACGTATTAAAATTTCATAAAAATCGTAGTACGCAGGCCTTTCCAATTATCAAACCGACTTCTCCTTACATAATATAAAAAAGATCGGGTTGTAAGGGTTAAAATATTGAAATAAATTAAAAAATTTAAAAATTGCTTCGAACTTCGAGACTGATTATGGTGAACACAGCGAGTACTATAGTTGCGGGAGCACTGTGGTTGAAATTTAGACTCGTCTGGGATCAGCATCAATTCCATTTAGAGCGACATATGCGTCAGTATGGTAACAGATCGTTTGTCATCGGTCTACATAGAAAAATATTGACAATAGCCAATTTCGGATGGCGGAGATCTATGTCTAGATCAGGAATTACGACGGCTACACCTGTGAGAAACGGGGCTGACGCCGTGAGACATAGGCGTAGCCGAGCGTCGTCGAAATAAGAGATCGTTGTTTATGGTTCCGAGCAGCAGACAGGCTTCGAAGTATTCCTGCTCGCGCGAGTTTTACGGCCACTAGAGCTCTGACACTAAATTATCGCCGACGCGAATGTACCGGGTGGCCTGCTGAGAAGGGCATCCATTCAAAGGTCTTTGTCTCGAGCCTTTTATCTGTGTCACGACGAGCGGCGACACGGTTTTATGCCCAGTAAAACAGATTCTCTTTATCGGAAGCTTCTCGTTTATTTTTGTACCCTGTGACGACCCCATGGAAAATAGAAAAAGCTGGCAATTAATAATTCACCGTTTTCCAAAAGATGGAATTCTTAAAATATCCTCAATTATAATTTATTTTATATATCTATCATTTTACTTATTGATTCACTTTGCTTGCCCACCATAATTTCTCTAAGGAAAATTTATATTTATTCAATTTCAAGGCTTTTCTTTTCAGTATATAACATTATTGCACGGATAGCAACACTATTCTGGATATTCATTAGCCATGCACAGTCAATACATAATAAGTCAGACTGAAACCGCCGCACGTCGAAATATTTGTCAGTGGATATTCACGTATGAAAATTAAACGGAAACTCGTTTAATCCAGAAGTCATAGAATCGCGTTAATAATAAAATAATTCCATTCACTATTAGTAGAGTTTCCGTTCTATCAAGCTTCGCGTTTGTTCGTGCCTCCCATTCACAAACACCTAGAATATACCCTCATGATTATTGAAGTTTCAATTAGCCCCTTGTTTTCGGGGGGTGCGCCGTTTTCCAACAAATTATATTGTTATAGTTGTACCGGTACCGGAGTCGCGACGTAGAGGGAGAAGGTGAAATGGTTTTCCCATATTCTGCAATATTTCAGAAATTTTTTTTTAAATACCACGTTTTTATAAACGGACTAAAAAGTATAAAATAATTTTTCTTAGTCGCATACTGATTCCTATCCTTGTACAGACTTGTGAAAACTTGCGATTGTGAATTTTGAATTGCTATGAAAATATTTGTAACATTTAAAACGAAAAACTTGGGGCGCAAGATGCATCAATTATCTATTTTATGCGCCCCACGTTTTTCGTTTGAAATCTTCAATGTAAGATTTGTTATCGAGTTCTTTGATTTCGACAGAAAATCCGGTTTACCCCGCTGGGCGGCGTAGATCGGGAAACAAGCTTGCGAGTTTCGAAAGCCCGGCGGCATAATAGCAGCTCGGAAAGATTCAACAAATGTTCGACGCGAGTGGCAGACCCGGTCGAGCAACAATAAAATTTCAATGAAACTATTAATACTTCCGTTTGACAGACAGCAGTCGGCGGGGGCGAAGCGATTTCGTTATCGCGCGCAGTCACGCGAAACAGATGCTACGAATCGCTATGAATTGCAATTCGACCGGAATCTCGGGGGTCTCTCCATTATCCAGCGGGCTCGCATTAAGCCGGCGAACTTCCCGGGCGAATTTCAAATCGACCGTCTCTATTATTTTCCAGACGCAATCGTCGTCGACGTTGGAAATTATTTCGTCGCGCAGTTGCTTTTCCCGTGAAACTTGCAAAATAAACTTTCTCTCGTCTAAACGCGCCGGAAATTCGCCGAAGAACGGGATAAAGGGCCGACCCTGCGAGGACCGAAGGGCTTTCATTCGACGACGCCTGTTTCGAATCGACTGCGAGTGAATTATTTTGGCCAGTTATTCGAATTTCCAATGACTTATCGGCTCCGAGCCCGGTACACTTCCGAACTTCCACGATCCGGTCCGAAAGTTTCAAGTTACGGCAATCTCGCCGATTCAAGGACTCGCAGAAGCTTTTTGCAAGTTTCTGGATCTTTTCGCAGGATATGACGCCCACCGTCAATATTTGAACGGTATCGCCGTTTGAACGTGGCGCTCCGAGCACGTCGTCATATTTGAATCGCTGAAACTGTTCTTCTTACTCGGGAAAAAATATTATCCTGTAACCTCTAATTCGACAACAATCGATACAATAATCCTGACTGTAAAGCGTTAAGGTCCTTAAATTTTTTAACAGGGTATCCAACCCTTTAATAAATATATATGAAAACGAAGTCCTGATTGACTCACTCATTAACGCCCAGGCTAAACCCTTGGCTCTAGAAAGCTGAAATTTTGCACATCTATACAAGGGATAAGAAAGGATATTTCGAAATTCAACTCCTAAGATGGTGAAAAGGGGTTACAACGTTTGTATGAGTAATATTAGGAATATTTTGTTCGTGGTTGGATTTCCTTGAAACTTGGTCTTAATGCTTTTTGATATAATTAATCAAACACCTATTTCGGAATTGTTCAAATTTGAACCCCTAAGGGGGTAAAAAGGGGTTGAAAAATGATTAAATCTAATTTTTTTTCACATATCGCGTACGAAAATACTTTAAAAAAGATTTTCGTACACAAAATTACAAAACGATGGAGTTGTCTAACACCGTATTTCCGGGTCAGAGCGGACCCAACCCACGTACACGCATTTTGCAAGCCGATCCACGGTCGACTGCGAACCATAAACATCGCAGCATCCCCAATAGTCCACTCAAGTACGGAAACCGAATTAAAATTCACGCTCGCATAAATCGCGGGCACTGCGCTTTGACATTTCCGCATTCTCCGTTTCGGAAGGGGTTCAAAGGGAGCATTCCGGGGCAGCAGGAACGAGCCTAACCTGGCCCTAAAAATCGACCAAATTCCGGCAGTTCGCGCACAGACACTCATCGACGGGAAAAAGCGTAAAAAGGAAAGAAAAACACAAAACAAAAAGAGAACGGAGAGTATCAAAGGCGGGTCGTTAAAATGCGGTTTCGAATACACGGGAAGCGTTTCGTTTGTCCATCTTCGAATCGCGCGTATGAAACGACCGGGGGTGCAAACCCGGTTGCCTGCCTATCAGAGCCGTTCCCTCACCCCTCCCCTAGCGACAACACCCCTAACATTTCCACCCCCCTCTCTCGTGGAAAACGGTTGCTTTTGGTGTTTCCGGCCGGGGAACGGCTTGTCTCGTAAAAGCTTGGTGTTTTTACGGTTGACGCGGCTACGATCCGCTCGGAATTCAAAAGACTGGCAAAAGGGTCACGCTGCTGCACCAACACGGTTGCTGCAATTCGAGCGAGCCTGGCAACAGCAGTCGAACCGTCATCGGTGTGTTTCGTTAGCGAGTTAGGTTTCCTAAAGACCGAAGCCCGGAGAGCCCAGGCCGCCACGGTCCTAGAGAAAAAACGCGACACGTGAAAATAGAACGAGGCTACACCGGCGCGGTAATTTTTCCATTGTATTTTCTTCTTTTTACTTCTGTTTTTCTTTCTACAACGTTCTCTTCAGGCTTCTCCGTCGCTGCTTCCACATTTTCTCGTGCGACCCAGCGCGACATTAACGCGGTTTCGAGGCCGCCGGATATTTTCGCCCGGTTTTGTGTTCGGGAAAGAGCGCGACCAAAGTATTCGCGACGATGACGCGCGCGTTATCTAGGTTCCAGCCGCCGTAATTGTTCTGATAGGAAAATGTCGCGCGATGGAGATTAGAATTTAGAATAGCAAAGATTTGCGCCCCTCAATGGTTAAATAATTAGGAAATGTATTTATGTGTACCTAACTGGAAAATTGGAAGAAATTTTAATATGGAATGCAATGAATAATAATAAACTGTAAATTTTCAAAAATAGGTGGAATATATTAAATTTGACGGAATTTAATACAATTTTTATTTTCTTGAGATTTGCAAAGGCTACCACTGGAAATAAGATTCCATTTTTTTAAAATTCATCTATAAAAATTGCATAAACATCTGCAGCCTAATAATCGAAATGGAATACGCGGTTATAGTTATTTATACAATCCCGCGGGGCGCGTAACGCGACAATAATGCCGTCCCCGGTAACGCTGACTAATCGCGTTAGGAGAAAAACCCAATCCCCATTGTCGCTAAAATTAGTCACCGGTTACAATATTATAGCGTCTCCTCGCTCTTGGCAAGATTACAATTCCGCTTTTGTTCGCAGACTACAAAGACCTTCAATTTACTAATTCAGAGTGCGCGACGTTCCTCCAGAACAATTAATGAAACCTAATCAGCTACTCTGAAATGGGTTACAGGTAGCTGCGAGACGCAGAGCGGTGCATTTTTCTGCGAGTCAGTTCTAAGTATTCGCGAGATGGATTATTGTTGTTAAAGAATTATTATTTACACGATAAATGGGTCATTGAACTGAGAGGAAACATACAATTTTATTTAATGAGCTTCCTTTTTTTCGAGAGAGAAAATTAATCTGAGAAACCGTGTGTCTGACCATTGTTGACTTGTTCTACTTAAACTGGTCACTGGACATTTCACACGCACTCCTATTCGCTTCCCATCAATTTTGATTAGCTAAACCAATTTTGAAACTTAGTTTCTGTTGAGATTAAGCTACGTACGTATTGATTTGTTTAAATATTTATCGTTCAATTTTACTAACAATTATTTTATAGATTGTCTATCATCGTGTATGTAAAGTTGAATCAGAATTTTAAAATAAATATTCAATAACACAATAAAGATACGACAGAAAACAGTAGAACAATATTCTGAAAGTTCTCACAAACAATTTTATAACATCACAGCAAATTATTATATTTCTTATAGAAAATCTAATGAATCCTTCAATATTCTCGCCAACATACGAGTCACACTTACTGTCCTGCATTCGCCAAGTTCAAACCAGAAGCTTTTCCCGCGGGAGGACCGAAGATTCTTCAAGAAAGTAGCTTTCCTCTTGAGGCACGGTTCATTGTCGCGATGTCAACTCTCGCTTCTGGCGATTCGCGTCGCCGAATCGCATCCCGGCGTATGCTAATTTTGCTAGTTTAGTCACGTGCTTTCGAAATCCGACTGCATGTGCAACCGGCCGGCGGTGCATCGCTCACTATATAGTGCCTCCAGAAAGTTTCTACGTCTTCATAACGTGCGATTAACCCCAACTGCCACGACCTAATTTTCGCCTGGTCCAGTTATACATTTGTTGTTATGAAACAATGACTTTATATTATGTCATTACCCAATGTCATTATACTTGCACTTAATGCATAAAAATGTGCTTAAAAAATCTTCATTACACTCAGTAAATAAAAATGTACTCTGAAAAACCATTAAATATGCAGTTTGAAAGTTCACCGACCGTTGCAGAAAATTTTAATCAGTGTCCCAAGTATGATTTCGTTCACAGAATTTATTTTACCGAAATCAACTTAGTCGTGTTTATTTTTTCACGGGCAAACGAAGTTGATAAAGTCAACGTAATTCCCGAATGGTCTCGCTTTTAATTCATTCCAGCGATCCGTCTGGTCCGTCTCATTAAAGTCGTCATATTTTACAACCTCTGTTTGATTTCTCTATTTATATTTAGTTTAATTGACTTGGCTCGTTCTTTTTTGCGGGTGCCGTCGTCTAGCATCCGGTCGGAAGCACCGATTCCAATTACAAGTTCCCGGTGTAACGCAGAAGTTGTTGTTTACGAATCGACTTTCATAATCGCCAATTACAAGTTAGCCCAGAGTCTCCGGCGCGCGCTGCATCCTTATTCTGGCAACAGCTCCGCTTCTCGAAAACTCGAATAAATTTTACTTTAATATTCGTGATTTAACGCGGCGCAGCGGAACCCACCGCGTCGCTGCTTTTCATTAACAATCTCCGACAAAGTTAATCGTACCGGATAATCATGTTAGTGTTCTTGATATTATTACAACGCGTCACTCGGAAGAAAATTTCCCAGCTTCCGTGCTACGCATAGTTCGGCGTGTTGCATGTGAAAGATTCACTAATTATCGGCGAGTTTCATTAAAATTCAGCTAATTAATTCGCCTCTGCCTTTCGGGTTAAGATCGAAGGGGTTATTGTCACGATTAAAGTCCTGGTAAAATCATAAGTAATTATTTACTTTAGGGGCTTCCTCACCGATTTTGATGTCCTTAATATATGTTGTCAATTTAATTGTCGTAAAGTTGTTCAGAATGAAGACATTGACAATGTATTTCAATGTCATCAAAATCGGTGAGGAAACCCCTAAAGTAAATTATCAAATCATAATTTTCTGCGTCGTTGCTAAGAAGAACGACTTCCAAACGTTGGAATGGAAAAGCTAATTTCGATTTCTGAAATTACTCGACCCGAGCAACTCGATGCAGTGTACCGATTGTTTCAATATCCGGCGCTTTGTTATCAGCCGATCGGGGTAACACTCTCATCAGGATTTTAATATCGCGCGGGAAACGATAATCCTTATCCCTTGGTTCGACAAGCTTTTTATGTTCCTTTGGAAGTTCCTCGCGCGATCAAATGATACCTCGTCGCGGAAACGCGCGCGGATTCTATCAGCGAAAATCGTATCCACCTGTGCCCCGTGGTCATTATCGTGTCTTCCATCTCGTTCTTTCCTGCCGTGGGTCAGAGAAGCCGGAGAACGAAGAAGAGAATATTAAAAACTTTTTCCATAAAGCGTCTTCACGGGCCGAGCACTGTTAGGCCGAGCATGAAAGCCGGTTTCTTGCAGTTCCAACCGTATCCAGCAGTTTTTCCGTATTAGTTCAGACGGTTCCGCGCCGCGTTCTTTCATCTTCCTGTTTTTCCTTCCTTTTTCTTTTTTTCCGCTCTGTACATTTTTCAGTGTTCGCGGAGAACGACGCGATGCTGCCGGGGCAAACGCGCCGCCCGGAAATAGAGGAATGAAAGCGCCGCGGGATTTAATTGTAGTTTTACGAAGCGAGCGGGATGCAACCGTGATTAGTTCGCAACTTTGCTAAACGATCAACTGGATCGTTTCCGGTTCGTCGGACACCACGACGTGGGGATATTATAAAATTTACGGAAACCCGAACTAGTCTCTATTCCCAGGGAATTGACTAATTACTATGAATATAAAATATATATAATATGAAAATAATGTAACAGTGTTTTTTCGGATTGCACATACCCATTTTTATTATAAATGCATATAATCCGCTGTCTACTTGTTACATGTGTGAGAAACCAGATTTATATAATTTCTGTTTGAACGAGAACGTGGGGGTGAAGAATGTTATTAATTTAATGAGTGAATTTATAAAATGTAAAAGTCAGGTAAAGGATATGTATCAATGATCTCGAACGTACTCCCTTTGCCGTCTTTCCTGCTTCGTCCCCTTTCTCTTCTCTGCATGATGATGACCGCCGTTTGTCCATCTCTCCGTTCGAAAATGGCCCCCGGTTTCCCGAAACACTCGACTCGGCCAGTGAATTATAATTCTGGCCCGGGGCGAGCTCGCGACTCCTGATTTACCGCTGGTAGATGCATCGTACGGCCGGAGTCATTCCCGCAGAGAGTCATTAAATAATCCGGCCAGCGGTTCGTCAACAAATAAGGCCCGGACGCCGGCACACCTGGACGTCATCGTGCTGCCTAATTCCGAGAACGCAACGTCGCCTAATGGATCGCTGATCCCGGCCAACGTGCAACCCATTCATCCTCGCCCGACGCGCGCCGAAACAGAGTTACTTTGTGGCCGCGTCCTTGCTCCACATCCCTCAATCTTGCTGCAAACTATGCTACCAATGTCCTCCTCCAACTCGATGATTTCGGATCCAGCAATTTTAATTCGCAACTGGTCAACTGTTTTTTAATTTTGGGGGGTAGCGCTTCTCGAGTTCTAGGCTTTTGATGGGGATGAAAGATCCTGGGGATGATTCTTTCGAGGGTTCATAACTTTTCTAGCAACTGGATCATTCGTTCTCCTCCTCCAACTCAATGATTTCGGATCCAGCAACTGGTCACCTCTTTTTTAATTTTAGCGGTAGCACTTGTCGAGTTCTAGGCTTCTGATGGAGATGAAATATCAGAGAGCTTTTAATCTTCTACAGAAATAATTCAAAGCTTCTACAGCAACCAGATCATAATTAGATCATGTCTTTCATTGATGACAGTCGACACTTGACATTTGTCACATCTCTCCGCAGCCACCTGGTGCAGAATTTATGTTTACATAGGCCTTGATGACCTTGATAAAGGATTACGCCGAAGACCTACATGCAGTGCTTCTTCATTTTTCGGATGAACTTGCCCAACCCGTTTCTCGACTGCAGATTATGCACGCTTTCTTTTTCGAAGTTCCAAGAAGCAATCCTCTTAAGAGGATTTCGAAAGCCGCCGGTGCTCCTGTTGAACTTCCAGCGAGAAGATATCTTTATAACACGAGTTTCATCCTCGGAGAATCTACGATCGATACCGGGGCACTATACGCACTTGCATCACCATCGAGGGATCGATATATCATCCTGGATTGCACGTTACAATGAAGAGTGTTTGAACTCGAGTCGATCAGTCTCAAGTGAGTGATCAGCTTCCGACCGTATTCTAAACGGTGACGGGTTGTTTTAGCAGATCTGCTGCTCGCCAGTATAATAACCACCTCGTCATAATATTGTGCTGGATCGTTTTAATCTGTCGAGAGTGGGCTATCAACACGGATTCCGCTGGCGTAGTCGAGGTAACCCAATTTCGCGAGTCTGTATCCAGTCGTTCATCTGTTATACTCTTCAGTAAATTGTAGAAGTGAGTTCGAAGGTGATAATTGGGCTTGATAGTTTCAATCATAAATATATTTATGCCTGAAGTTCAACGTCAGAAGACACTACCATCACCGGACCAAGTTAAAAAACTAAAACCACCCTAACAGCACCGAAGATGACGTCTAACCAATCTCAATAGACCTTCTCACACATCCTCATCAAATTCCAAAATACATCACCATCATTGGATCATCAAGAAAATATTAGAACCACTCCAACATCTCTGAAGCTGATGTCTAACCAGTCTCAATAGACCCTCAATAACACAATATTCTAAAATTCCTCAACGTTCATTCAGTTTAACGACATCCTCATAAAATTCCAAAAGTCCCATGATCACTGAACCAGTTAGAAAATCCTGGGACCAATTTAACAGCTCTGAAGATGACGTCCAACCAGTCTCAATGGTCCATCCCTCGACATCCTCATAAAATTCCAAAGGATCCACGATCACTGAACCAGTCAGAAAACCCTGGGACCACCCTAACAGCTCTGAAGATGATGTCCAACCAGTCTTAATGGTCCATCCCTCGACATCCTCATCAAATTTCAAAAGACATCACTTGGATCCTCTAGGAAACACTAAAGTCAGTCCACCAACTCTGGAGACGTTTCTCCTGCCAGCTGCTCGACATCCAATGTCAGAAGACGTCACCACCAGTCTGCCAACTTAAAAACACTGCACGTTCACCAAAGAAACAATGTACAAGATTCACAAGAACAGATCTTCTTTCACTTGACACTGATCAGCCAAGTCCTTTCAACGATCCCGCGAACACAATATCAGCTGACGCTGTGGAAGACACTATAGTTGCGTGTTCCGTGGCTCACGGAAGTCTCGTTTCCGGTAAAAGAGCGTCGCATGCCGGTCGTTTAGAGTCCCCGAAGAAAACTAGTTATGCTCCACCGTCGGAGCCAGGCAGCCCTCCTCCTTTCGAGCCGGCTGCTCTTCTTTCTCGCTCGCGCGCGCGACTATTTAAATCTTTTGTAGTGGCTGGCGCAGCGCTGCGTGGCGTGGCGTGGCGTGGCCAGCCAGCTTCGAGGAAAATTCTTTCGTCACGTGTGGACAGAAATGTTGTAGGTGCCTGGGATTCCTGGTGCGTCCCGCCACGGGAGTCTTCGAGGCTAGGGGATGGTTGCCTAGTGGTTCGTAGGAGCTAATCGGGTATCCAGCGTCCCTGTTCTGTCTCAACGCCGACAGATATTGGGTCATCGCGTTGCTTAATGTCGACACTAACGTGTTTACTAGCATTCCAAAAAATCTACATACACGTGTCGACAACGCTGTAGCAACGTGTTGCTACCCTGAGTAACTGCAGTTTATTGATGCTAGCCAAGGTTTTATTAATACATCGCGCACTGATCTCAGTATTGAGAGCGCTAATGAGTAAATCAATATGTTTGTTTGATACCCTGGTCAATGGCTGATTCACCGTTTTCCTGCATGTTTTTGTTTAAACGGACTGTCGGCTCTCTTAATGTCCTATCTCGATGGACAGAGCACGCTGTTCAGGAATTTGTCAGATTAGAAATGTCTTCGTGAAAAGTCTCATTTATATCAGTTACTTGGTAAAATCGCGATTTACAGAAACATCCAGTTGAACAAAATGACCTTTTTTAAGCAAAAATATCACATCCACACATATTTGACATTGAATTCTTGATCCTTACATTGGAGATTCGGTAAAAAATTTTGTCGCTGTTGAAAGCCACCCTCGCAATGAAAACACCACGAATTCTAGTCAGTCTACTGTTTCTCTGTATTTGATAAAAATGATTCAATGATCAAGGAAGAGGAGGATCTCGAAATTAGCTTGGAGATACGGTAAAAAAATTTGTCACTGGTAAAAGCCACCCTCGCAATGAAAATACCACGAATTTTAGTCAGTCTGCTGTTTCCCTGTATTTCATAAAAATGATCGAATTATCGAGGAGGAGGAGGATCTCGAAATTAGCTTGGTGATTCGGCAAAAACTTTTGTCGCTGGTGATTTACGGCGACGTGGACCGCGTGCCGTTCCCGTGGTATTTATCAGTTGGTTGTCAAGCATTTTAAAAACGACTGAAAATAATCCGTGACGCACAGGGCGTCTGGTTTTCCCGGGACGCTGAGAAAACAGACCCCCTCGAAATTGCACGCGGCCGATACAGGTGTAGATACGATCGGAAGCGGTTTCGAGTTGTTCGAAAAAAGCTGACGCCGTGCACTCGTATACTTTAAATAGACCAGGATCCACGTAGCTTAATGGATTTATAAATTGGATGGACGAGAGCCTTGGTTTTTTTTTATTTGACACGAGTGCTCCGCAGCGAATGCAACTGTTTGCTTTTGTTCACTTCGAATTGTATCTCTCTCCGTGATCCTTCCCGTACAATTTTTTCTTTTTTAAACGCCGTTCTAAAATTACCGCTGTGGACGAGCAAATTGTAATTTAAATATTATGGTTGAAAATCACGGAGAGGTGCAATTTCATTCGTCGCGAATGCAGTCCTACAACGGTAAATCAAGTGAACGTAAGTTATGTACGTACGAGTTATCAAATAAACATATTAGTCGCTGTTTTTAGCCACGGGTACCTGGTTAATTGAGTAAATTCATTGCTTCACACTTTACACCGAATTGTTTTGCCAATTTTGTTTTATTATTACAATGTTCCTGCGATTTATGGCTGTTCCGTGACGCAGTTCCGTTGAGTTATGTGTGCGTTGATATTGTTAGTTCTGACGATAAATTAAATTTTTTAGAACATTGTGACTGCGGATTTATATGGATTTAGAAAAAAATTTGTAAAAGATAATCGTTAAGGGATGAAATAAATTTTTATTTTACTCCCGCTGTCCATAATCAATGTGGAACATTTTTTGGTAATTATATAGAAAAGGATTACGTACTCCGATTTTGATGAAGTTTTAATATGTTATAGATTTCGACATTTTGAACAACTTTTTCTTGTTCCAATGTAGGGGGGTCGCTTTTAGTTTTCGAGATATTTGCAAAAGACTATCGCTAATACTGTATTGAATTTTTCGTATTCCTGCATGCTCCGCGGTAACGTAAGTTTTTTGCAAATATATTGAAAACTAAAAGCGACCCCCCTATATTGGAAAAGGAAAAAGTTGTTCAAAATGTGTTGCTGCATAACATATTAAAATTTCATTGAAATCGGAGTATGCAGACCTTTTCTATATAATTACCTATTTTTTATTTAGCATCCGCAGTGTAACGAACATTTCGGTGGAGAAATTATCGAATTCTTTGGAATATTTGTGGAACGTCGAACCGCGCAGGTGAAATCGGAAACTCGCATATTCGCCGGTACGCTCGCGCACTTTTTCCCTTCGGATGGTCATTTAATATGTCAGTGCACCCTTGCCACGTCTGTCAAAAGCACGGCGAAAAAGCTGCAGCCCATGGCTAACGAAATATTGTTGTTTTTGTTACTTTTCCCTCCCAGACTGATTTAATTACCTGGCTATCTGCGCGTTTAGGGGTCTACAGTAACGGCACTCCGTGAAAATTACGGTTCGTTCCGACAGATAGTGAACGGTGAAATTTTTACAAGTTCCGAAATAATATTATTATATTTTTCGAAATTTATTTCAGAAAATACGTAGTCTAAAGATTATAATTTTTTGCTCGCTGAACATCCGAACGAAACGTCCTCCTAGAAACGAACCTGATCCTCCCCGAGATTTAAAAATCAAAGGAGCAGAGTTTTCCACACACGTCACCGCAATCAAAGGGGGAAACTTGGAATTTCTTCCGGTGTTTGTTACCGCTCGAGTACTTGAATTTCTGTGATCACTGAACGAAAGGGAATTACGACGAAAATGATCCCGGGGCTTTTCGCTTTGAACTCGATCCTCCATCGAGATACATCTGCATGTGGCTGCGGCGCCGCTTTAATAAATCTTGCGCAACGTCAACATTTCACCGAACGTCGAAAATGTTTTGACTTTCGAAACGCACATTTCCGCGTGGTCAGAGGGAGACGTCATTCGAGAGGAATCCGTGGAACGAGACGACATCTGGGATCTTGGAGGACCAGAACAGAACTAGAGTAGCTCCGCTGCAAGAATGGCTGCCGGAACAAAGCTTTTCTTGGCTCCGTGGGCAAACAAATTTCGAGAAAATCGCCGGCTTTCCCAGTTTCCCTGCCCCTGGAATAATATTCTACGCGGTCTATACGCTTCCATTATTACCGCCCACTCTTTGTCGCTATCTAACCTAACCTCGGCCCTACACGCTCCTGTTTCCATCAGGTTCTTCGTTCGTTTGTTTCGAAATTAAAATTATTTCTAGTGGAGCAATCTCGGATGGCCGAAGAACACTAAAATTCATTAAAAGATCATTCCTATCTACGAAAAATGTGTTTCATTTTAACTTGGGGAATTGTAGATTATTTTGCAGGATATTTCATATATGTGCTTTTTTAATCCTCACAGGTTTCTCAGGATGAAAATTCACCCATTAAATATTTTCACATACTGTGAAATTATTCATCCTTTTATATCTACATCGTGAGATGTATTTCTTTAAAAGATATAAGGAATGAAATTTCCACTAAAATTCATTAAAAAATTATTCCTACCCACTGATAAATATCGTAATAAATATATACTTTTTCTAATAATTTTATAATTAATTCTTCAAATGATGTTGTCTCAAAATAAAATTAAAAATTGTTCATTCATTACTTATTTAATACCTTTTCAAATAATTTAAATCACCGATGAATTAATTTAAACTCATTTATTTCTTTTTGTCTTAAACGTGGGCACATATATCGTATTAACTAGATTATTTGTTTGGTGAATTTAATATTGTTCCATATACTTTTGTACGACACTTATCCTATAATAATTCCATAAATATAATACATATCCTATAGTAATTCTATAAAATATTTCCACAATATTCAACTTGACCCGGAGGTCAATGAGACAATGAACCTTAAACCGACGATCACCATTTGCCATAAACGGAGTGACAAAAGTTATAATCGGTCGCAGCGACTTACCATCCCAAGAATCGCCTAGTCACTTGTTCAGCAGAACTATCAGCTCGATCATGATATTACTGACTTCGCCGTCATGGTTGCCGTTCATTTCCGGGTAGGTCGCTTCACTATGCAGCGAGATAGTTCGTCGAACGCGTGCAACGTTTACCAAAGAAAAGAAAAGAACAAACTGTTTTCCCGTGTCCGAGCACGGTTCGTTGAATTTCCATTCGCGGTGTACCACGCGGCGCGCTTCGGGACAGCGTTCGGAAGCGGGGATTGATCGCGATTTATCCAGAGAAAGCTGTCACAAAATTCGCATAAGCTCTCGGGCGGAGGCTGGAACTGCCGGTACGGCGGCCGGGCAAACTTGCCGCGTTTGGCCAAGTTTCGAAAATAGTTCGCTGCGAACTCAACGCACGCATCTAATGTTCGGCCGCGTCTATTTGTGGCGGGAAGTACCGGCGATTCAGGTCTGCCAACGCCGTGACATAAATGTTCCTAGATCACGATCATCGTAAATTTTTGCCCCCAATCAATTTTAATCTTTCAGTTCTCCCCTTGGGCCACATAACCCTTTACCACTTAAATCACTTAAAAATTCAATATGTATATATTTAAATATTATTCGCTGAAAAATTGGGTAAGTATATAGAAATTGCGTATTCCAATTTTGATGAAATTTTAATATGTTATGCAGCAATACATTTTGAACAACTTTTTCCTTTTTCAATATAGGGGGGTCGCTTTTAGTTTTTGAGATATTTGCAAAAAACTATCGCGAATACTGTATTGAATTTTTCGTATTCCTGCACGTATTAGCGATAGTATTTTGCAAATATCTCGAAAACTATAAGCGACCCCCCTATATTGGAAAAGGAAAAAGTTGTTGAAAATGTCGAAATCTATAACATATTAAAATTTCATCAAAATCGGAGTACGCAGACCTTTTCTATATAATTACCAAAAATTGAACTAGACATGTACTCGATGATGGGGTGGGTTAATTTATATTTATGCAATATTAACACAGAAAAAATTAGTCCAAAGTTTTACCTTGTTCCACTTCAGCGTTTATGTGAATGGTCCTCAGCCTGAGCTCCTCGTTCTCGTAGATCATTCCTCTGGAGGACTTCCGGTCTAATTTCCTGTTAGGTTTCACGCTAACGTCTCGGCGCCTGGCCCTCAGCATCCCGGCGCCTCCGACGCTCACTCCCGTTCCCGCCATCATAGTTCTTTATCGCTATACCCCCAACGACACAGTTACAAAAATCCACTTCATCTATCGACGAAACGTACGGAGCACACTATTCGATAAACACGAGGCTGCGACATGGTTCTAACTCGCGGTTTGTTTGTTACGAAAATTGGAGAACGAACGGGATCAGTATATGTCCAAGACACTCCGATTTTTATAGGTTCTGGCTCGTGCAACTTTTACGATCGGCCATAAGATCTTTAACGGGGCTTCTATTGTCATTTAATGGCCGCAAATGAGTTAAGTTGTATGGCGCCATCGGAGATCGACACTAACGCGCTGAACGAGTCGAATAACGTTGTTGACGAGCACTTAATCCCAGGTATACTGCCAATTGGAACACTCTAGCGTCCATCTTGACTTGTTGTAAACTTGTTTTGAGTTACATTACTCCTAGCTACTTCTAATTATCTTCTTTATTACGTTTTCGATCGTCCATTACATTTTGAATCTTTCAGCGATTTAAATCTCGACGCAACGAAGCCGATTGATTGTCTTAAATCTCGGAAAGTGTTTTCACAAATCTTCCCAATTATTCTTCAATTTATTCTGCAGACTCGCTTTATCATTCTTTCAAATATTTCGTTCGGTCTTGCTGCCACTTTTAATGGGAATCCTTCTTTCCTTCTTCATCGTCAACGCGTAAACGTTGCTTTATATACTTCTTATCAAGTTTGCTTTGAACTCTAGAATATGTTTAACCGCTCCTACAATTTACCTTAAAGACATTCTACCTTTCTTGGAGTTTCCGCATCTCCTGTATCTCTTTTGCGAGACTCCGCGGACCAATTCCTTTTTCCTCGGTTTCTTGGTGTTTTCCTTACCCCCGCTGCGCTTCCAATCTCCCTTACTTCAGATCTTCCTCCCTCTTCAATCTGATTCCACTTACTTTTACGTGGAATCTTTTTTTATAACGCTTCTACAAATTCCTCCTGTTGCTCATCATTTCAAATTACGTTTCTCTTTTCCCTACTGTCTCTCTTCTCAGCTCCGAAAAAATTCTTCTAGCAGGAAAATGATTTCACAAACATTTTACCCAGCACGCAAATTCAATTCTCTTATAATCCACGCTTTTTGATATACTTCTACCTTCAGACTAGCTTCCTGCACATCCTCTCGCACACTGTATTCCACAAGTTTCCCAGGCAAATATCCCTCTTCTCTTCTAAATCTTCCTTCCAAACTCACTCATAGAAAACTTTCTCCACCCAGCTCCCTCTAATCTGTCTTCTGCTCCAAGTCTCTCCTCCGTACGCTTCTCTAAAGTCCTTCTACACTTCTCTGAAAATCTTGTTGTAACTTCTTACAACTCTTTTAAATCATTCCGTTTGCGATTCCGCTCTGAAATCCTTCTTCCTCCAACTTTTACCCTGCTTTCTCTGAAAGCCTTTTATTATACCTCTGCTAAACCCTTTGGTTACTCTTCTCTGAAATCCTTCTTATTACTATTCGTTCAACGTTTCTACTCTCGCACCTTTTTCATAAATTGTTGTATCTCGTTCAATATCTTTCTCAGTGAACTTCTTTCAAATCCTCATTTTATCCTCTCTTTTAAAGTCTTTCGAGTTGTCTCCCTTGTTATATATTTCTTACAAATTTTCTTTTCATACAACTTTTCAATTTCTTATTGCTCCTAAATCCTCTTCTTTAAAGTCTTTCGAGTTGTTTCCCTTGTTACATATTTCTTACAAATTTTATTTTTGTGCAACTTCTAAATTTCGTATTTCTCCTAAATCCTTCTCTTTACACTTTTCACCATTTAAGATGTTCCTCTTGTACTTTCTTTAAATTCCTCGAAAATTTCACTACCTGTTCGAAAATCTTGCAATATTCCTTTTCTTTTTATGTTTGTCTTAAAATTTTCTAAAATCCTCCTTATTGTCTCTCTCTAATTAAGATGTTGCTCCTGTACTTTTTTTAAATTCCTCGAAAATTTTCACTGCCTCTTTGAAAATCTTACAATATTCCTTTTCTTTTTATGTTCGTCTTAAAATTTTCTAAAATCCTCCTTATTGCCCTCACCATTTAAGATGTTCCTCTTGTACTTTCTTTAAATTCCTCGAAAATTCCACTGCCAGTTCCTCAGCATTTCCGTCCGACATGTCTCGAAACTCCTTCTTCTATCTCGTCCCATAAAATCTTCTCTCACAGTATGAAAACCTTCCTTCCAGCTCCATGCTCTTCTCAGCCTCTAAAAAATCATACGGTCAGAGAAATCGAACGAGAAACGTTCAAGTTCGGTATTCGCGAACCGCCCCCGCACCCTGAGAAATTTACACGCAGTCGGGGGTGGGCCGTTCGTTCGTCACTCGTCGGCGGCGGGCGCAATTCGCGTCCCCATTACTCACCGTTTATCAACGTTCCTTTTGTCCCTCTGTATTTCTTTCAATTTATTTCGCGCGTCCACGGGAATTCGCCCGACCGATCTTCTCTGTCCGAAACCGGAAACACTCTTCCGGCCTCGGAACGCCGCGCTTCGACGCGCCCGAGGATTTATTTCGCGCCGCTGATCCGAATTTATCGTCGTCCGAATTTGTCTGGCTCCTTGTCCCCGGCGAAACAATTCCGTCAACGCCTTCCCACGGAATTTGAATTTCTCTTTTTCCGCGAGCGAACGAGCCGATGCGTCCAGACCTTTATCTCCTCTTCCGGTGAGAGATTCCTTTCACGATGTTGACGGAGGATCTCACGGAGCCGTGAACTAGAAACCTACGGAACGCATACGTCTCTGCGATCGCCAGTCTCGTCGAAGGAATTTCATTTCATGTATCGGCGAACTGCTGGATGTCGGGATCGGTCCTCGGCGTTGAAATCTCTGAAAATAATCGAGATATTGGTTCTGGGTCGTTTTCTGATAGTGGTTGATTTGCGTTGGGACTTTTTTTGCAAGTGTGTCAATTATAAAACCTGAGATCCTTAATTTTACTAAGCGTTTGAACTATGAAGATCGAGATCTTTAATTCTGCTAAGCATTTAAACAATGAAGATCGAGATCTGTAATTTTATTAACCCTCATACGATTCTCAGGGTGAAGATTCACTCATTTGATATTTTCATATAGTGTAAAATTATTTATCCTTTTGTAAACATAATGTGTTAATTCAACGTGTAAATTAAAAACGGGTGAATTGTTATTCTAGTCTCTTTTGTGCAGCTATTTTTGAAAATCGTATGACGGTCAGTAGTCTTAAAAAAATTTCGAGCTCCATTTTTTCAAGGGTTAAATAAATAAATATATTAGTTAAATAAATATGAGCAAATCCATGGTCTGAATAGATCGGTGTTTTTCTAAATGTGACGCTATAAATTAAACATAATGTGTTGATTTAACGTGTAAAGTAAAAATGGGTGTATTGTTATCCTAGTCTCTCTTATGCAGCTATTTTTGAGGAGCGTATGAGGGTTAAGTGTTCGAAAACCATGGAGAATTGAGATCTTTAATTTGATTGTTACTTTCTGTTCTTCAGACGAAAATTCGTAGTCGACCGTCTCGTTCCTTGTTAGCGGAGAATCTTCCTTGATCCAGCAATGGATCTCCTAACTTGTCAGACGATTGCTGGAATTCTTCTCGTCAACCCCTTGACGACATGTAATCTGAAAAAAATAGAAAAATATTATATACTATTCACTTCATTTTTACAAATTTCTTTCAAAAGAAACAATCCAGAGGTGCAGATTCACCCCTATAACGAATCACCTAAATACTTATTATCCACCCTGTACGTATTGACAACAACGCTTTAACACGTACCATATTTTACTGTTGTTAAACTTCATTAAACTTCGCACACTAGGAAGTTGCGATATTAACCTTGAGCTAGCCTAAACCGAAAATGTTTATTTGCTTCCGGAAGTTCGTGTAGACCTGTACGCGCAAGCATTGCTGCAACCTTGGACCACGAGTCTACCCAGTTTCATCAGAACTCGTGTTATTAAAAATCTGTTAAATTATAGCTGCTGTTGTCTCGACTGCACGGCGCCAGAATTTTTCTCGAAAACCGTGGAAAACATCGAGCAGCATGGGCGAGGGGGTGTGTTTAAGGAAATTCGCGGATGGACAGTTCGCTGGAGATTCGGGGGTATCGCAGGGTGAAAAATCCAGGTCGACCGCAGGTTCATCGTCGTTTGAAGCATGTTTCCCTCTATCCCAAAGGATAGGCGATTAAAGCGTTCGCCAGCGGGCCGATTTACCCTTGGAAAAGCGCGTCCTCTCCCCTCTCTCTCTCTCTCTCTCTCTCTCTCTCTGTTTCTCGCGTCTGCACGCGTCGCCGGCGGATACATGGAATAGGAAAACATTCTCGCCGGTGGAAAGCGCCGCTGGAACGTAAATCTATGCTTTGAAGAGCGTTTTTGGTCGTCTCTCTGACTCTCGCATCGGCGAGAGAGAAATCATCTCTCTCTCCCTTTCGCCATCGGTTCCCTTGGTCCACGTTACACACGGAGTCTGGGAAGTGACATCAAAGAGGAACGGTGGCGCCTACGAAAGAGAACCAGAGAGAAAGAGAAACAGAGTAAGAGGATCAGAGAAAGAGAGGAAGAGAGAGAGAAAAGCTGTGATAGTGAGAGAGCATGAAAGCACAGGTGCATATCGTCGTCGTTTCGTGTGTGGGGGTGTGTTACTTTTCGGGGTGGTTGCGAAACAGCAGCCAGGATAAAAGCGAAAATGGAGGATGCCGGGTGGAGGACCACTGGCAAGGAACTCGCGTGAAAGAAGACACGGGGAACGAGAATAATGGCCACGGATTCTGTGAAATTAATTTTTCGGGGTGGCCGTGTTCAATTTCCATCCCTGCGGAATACCACTTGAATATAAAATAGTAAATTCGCCGGAATTTAAATGTTTCGGAGGTTGCCGGGCTACGTGGTTATTTGCTTTGAGGTTATCGTTGCGAAATTGAGAGGGCAAGGTGGCGAGGCAACGAATTAAGTGGGAATATATGGAGAATTATGGACATGGATTTTCGGAATTACGTCTTCCCTTGAAAACGCACGTTTCCGTGAATATTTTTAGTTGACTAATGCCGAAATAATTAATTGAAAGGTTTTTTTCATCGACCGGTCGAAAAACAAATCCTTTTGTTCGCCCAGCAGTGAAAAGCAGATGCAAGCTGCGCGCAAACACGGAGGAAAATCGGAAAAGAGTGATTTCTGAAAAGAAAGTGGATTAGCTGAAAACTACGAGAAAACGGGAACAATGTCGGTGCACTTTATCGAATGAATTTTTCTGAAGATTGCATTTCGGTTAATAATTCTTGAATCTCGTTCCGCTCGCAGTTTGTTAATGAATGGCGGAAGAGTTGAATTTTAAAAGTTATTCGGTTGTGAAATGAGTTTTATTGTTTGGAGCTTAGAGTTGTGAAACAGGGGATGAATGTAGAAGTGAAAAGGAGATGTTGGAATATGGAGAATTGAGAGAAAGCCGGGAGACCGGAGCAAGTGGAATGAAAGAAGATAAAATAGTCGGGAATAATTGCCGTCGACTTTGTTCAATGAATTTTCATGAATGTTCCATTTTGTAGTTTTAATTCGGCGCGGTGCTTCGGATTGAAAATGCATTTTTCCATCAATTTTATTCCCTTTCTGGTTTTGGCGTTGTGCGTATTCTTTATGAATATTTCGCAGGAATATTTTTTCATATTCCGTTCGTTTATTTTTATATTCCTGACCAATTTGATATGTAGATTTCTATAAATGTTCACCGGCATTGTGGAGACGAAAAATTTAGAGGTTGAAAGCGCTCGCTGGAGGTTTGAATGCACAAGTGGAGAAGAAAGATGGATAAATAGGCCGCTTCAATATTTAAATCAAAGCGCGTTTAGAGGAAAAGACTTTGAGTCCTATAGAAATGGGGGCTTCAAGAGGAGAGTCCTAGAGAAAGGAGAATAGTAGAGACAGAGAGAGAGCCAAGAGATTACGGATGAGAATCCTAGAAAAGGGGAGTCCGAAAGAGACACGTGGAATACGGAGAATGGGATGAAATGAAGTGGGATTAAGAATCAAGGACCTTAAAACGGGATGCATCAGGGAGGAAGGGATGAAAACAGAGGGACGGTTGAACAAGCAGAAGGGCGGCTCAAAATGCCAGATAACAAAGGTGGAGATCAGGAGGACATTAAGGGGATCAAATCAGGAAAGTGGGAGACCCGCGTAGAAAGACACTGTTACGGGGATTACTGGCACAAAAGAACCAAGAAATAAAAATATTCAATAGGACAGGGGAAATGGTTGAATAATTGTTTCGTTGTCTTACAAATCCCATCCACTTTTCATACAACAAACAGAATCATTAAATTCATTAAATGCCAGAAGGAGGATTCTGACTTAATATTTGAATAAATTTTTTAAATTCGCGATGTGATTTTTAATTATTCATACGAATCGAAGATTCGCGTACGAAAATGATTATATATCAGGTTATTTCCTATTTCAAGGGATTACCGTGTGGAAATTTTAATTTAAATTCGGGGGAGAAAGAGTAAAAAAAGGAAGGAGGCACGGACGATATCAAAGGCATACAAAGCTTTGTGTAGCTACGAAAAATATTAAAAAATATTATAAAAGGAACGGAACAAAAGACGAAGAAAGACACAAACGGTCCTACGCCGAGTTCATCAGACTAGAAAACGCTTTGACAATGCGCTCATAATTGATTTACAAACGGCGTGTGTTCCGTCAGCGTTTTCGGGACCTAGCGATTGTTTCGGGTTTCTCTGGGATTAAGTAATTAAGAGAAGGAGCACGCGAACGTTTACAAAAAACGGTTACTCCGCACAAAGAATATCTTGTACAGTCTCGCGTAACTGTGGGAACGTTTGCGGGCCGCGTCTGTCCAGGCACAGTATTATTCTACTGTGGTTCTCGCGTTTTAAAATTCAACCCCTCGAGTCTCTCTGTTTTTCGTTGCGCAATGTGCTGCGTTTACATGGACCGACCCGCGGTACGTTCTTTCCTCTCGTTTCTTCTTCTTCGGGAACTCCGCGCAACAATATGTAACATTGTTCTTCGATTAACAATTTAAATGAATGATAGACAATGTATCACATAATTGTACTACAATACAGTATTCTTCGTAGTTTTTCAAATAGAACATGTATTTTTTAATTGAACCAGGCTGTTAGCCCATTGCGAGACGAGTTCATTGACCTATGTTTTTCTTCCTGGTTAAATCAAGATCATTCAAGGACATTCAGGAACATTCATGATTTTCATTGATGCTCGAGGATTTTCCTCGTCCGTTCGAACCTGTACAAAATTATTTTAGCATTATTTCAAGAGTTAAAATCATAGTATTGTAGGTCGTTGAATTGACGTCAGCTATATGATTATGCAATAAAAAAAACATATAGTATCGTCTAAAAAATAGGAGTGGTCTAAAACCATCATTAGAATCTCTGATAAACCATACGTTTAGGAAAATTCAATTTAGTACTAGCAATAGTTTTTTGCAATTATCTCGAAAACTAAAATCGAGCACCGGATAGTTGTAATGACGAAAGTTGTTCAAAATGTTGTCCTTGGCAACATATGTCAAGGTCAAGGTCATCGGAGCAGCCTCCGCTAAACTAAGGTTTACCGAACGCTGTATCTCATCACAGAGTTATCGAGAATGAATAATATTTTGGATATGGAGCTTTGAAGGGTTGTTTATAGGAGAAAAGATTTTTGCAATATATTTAAGTTGAGATACTAAATTTTGGCCACGAAAAACAGGGTCTCCAGACCACTGCACGACTGTCCTCGTTAATCCTTCCTCCGTAACGGCGTTGTTCGACCCTCTTCACGGTTGTGTACCGCGCGAGGGAGTTTCTGATAAGTGTCATGCAAATGCACAGCGTCCTTAACGAGTCCTCTAAGTTTTTGCCCGGCAGCGGGCAGCGGCGAAACTTTCGAATCGAGTTGCTTCGCGGTGGCCCCGCGGCTTTAAAATGCATCCAGGTTCAAATGAACGTGATTACAGTCGCGGGCATTTCGGCCGGCAAACGATGGAACTTCGCCGAACCACGAAGCCTCTCTCGAAGAGACTTGCTGGCAAATTGAAAAAAAAGGGAAGAACGAACTTGTGAAACTCAGACCGTGATTGCCGGACGGAACCGTTTGTTGCTCGATATCACTCGGACCGGCTGCCCCTCTGGCTATCGTTGTTTGTTTTAACAATAATGCAACTTCGGACGGTACACTGGGAAAAGAAACACGCGGAACAACACGGAGAAACTAGCAAACGGATTTCCCGCGGCCAGGAAATATCGGGATTTCGCGCGCTTAATCCCGGATGACATAGTGCTGGTACGTCGCGCCTCGCATAATAATACCGTGACGCGTGCCGGATTAATTTCAATTCCAGTTTTCTCTTCCGACTCCACGGGGAACACGATGGGCTTCTTTCACCTTCGGCCGAGCTCGATTGGAATTTTTGCGAATTAATTTAGTGGCTGTTGAAGAAGAATTTTTTCACTGTATAAATTTTCATTCCAGCAGTTTTTACCGCTTTCGAATTGTACTATTAAATTGCTCGTTACGTCAAAGGATTTAGCGGTACCTCTGAAGTAAAAATAATACCGAGTTTAATCGGGTTTATAATTTATTATGTTTCCCGTGTCCGGATTTCATAAAAATTCATCAAAACCCGTAATTTAATAATCGAACAGCCAGTTCCACGTGTAATTACATTTTCTTGGTATAATGTACAAAGCCTGCAGTTTAAAATCAATTTGCCGCGACGGAGAATAATTTTAATATTTCAGTGCTGGAATAAAATTAATACTTTATTCGATTGTACCTTGTACAATTTATTTTTGAAATTTCTGCTTTACGCATGCAAATGTACGGGATTAAACAGTTTCCATTTTATTTCATAAATATATACGTTGATTATTCGAATGAAAATAAGGAAAAGTATTTTCAGATGAGTTTTCGAGCTCTTATGGTTGTTTTTAGACACTGAAAAGCGTAACCTAGTATTCCACTATTTCTTGGAAAAATGTAACGCTTCCATTTTGTTCACATACTTTACCGTTGAAGCAGACCGCGGTTCGTTTACGTTGGGCGATCTGCGAATTTTCTCCTGTCATTTCTTATTTACAAATCGATCGCGTCTTTTATTGCGAGCGTCGATCTAACTAATTCTCTAAATTTAAACCGCGTTGGAGTTACTAGAATCGCGTGTGCCAGCGCCGTTACAAAACATTTCTAGAGCACAAACAATAAATAATGGCGAAACTGGTACCGGTAGAAAAACGTCTTTAAAATTTTTCATGAAATTAATACTGTGGATAGATATTGTTAAAATGTAGATTGAATAGTATGACATTGAAGTTGTATAAAGCACATAAACGAATAAACATCTCCAGATCGCATAATTGTTTGGAACAGTTTATAGGGAGCACGTAACAGGCGATCGGTCTGGAGACTTTAACGATTTCCGGTTGCAATATGTGTACCGATGGCCGTGTGTTAGCTGATCGGTTCGATGACGTAAAACAGATGACTCGTTACGACGGAATTACCCGGCCCGCCTTTGCGAAGTGAAATCTTCGCCTTCTCTTCCCGTTCCTTTGAAGTTTCAACAATTCTGCACTGAGGCAATCGAGAATCCTTCCTTAAGAAATCCACAAGAACAAATATTCTTCAGTTGAAAGCACTATTGTTGATACAATTCCTACCGCGATACCATTACAGGGCCCTGAAAAATATTTTTCTCAAAAATTGTTCTCCTGAAGAATTCAAGCAAGTACAATTTTTAAGTTCGTTGAAATAAATCGATTAAGATATTCTTCAGGTAAAAGCACAATAGTTAATACATAATTTCTACCATAATACTATTTCAGAGTACACAAAAATGTTTCTCAACAATTATCCTCGTGAAAAATTCAAGCAAGTACAATTTTTAAATTCGTTTAAATAAATCGAATAAAATATTCTTCAGATAAAAGCACAATTGTTAATACAATATCTACGGCAATACTAAATATTTCAGGAAAATGTTCCTGAAAAATTCAAGCAATTACAACTAAAAAATTCGTTCAAATAAATCTAATAAAATACTCTTCAGATAACAGCACAATGATTAATACAATATCTACCGCAATACTAAATAATACAGGAAAATATTCCTCAAAAATTGTCCTCGTGAAAAATTCAAGCAATCGCAACTGAAAAATTCGTTCAAATAAATCAAATAAAATATTCTTCAGTTAAAAGCACAATTATAAATACAATATCCCCTGCAGTACTAAATATTTTAGAAAAATGTTCCTAAAAAATGTTCTCATTAAAGAATTGAAGTAAGTGCAATTGTTTAAATTCGTTCAAATAAATGGAATAAAATATTCTTCAGGTAAAAGCACAATTATTAATACAATATCTACCTCAATACTAAATATTTCAGGAAAATAGTCCTCAAAAATATTCTCATTAAAAAATTAAAGCATAAGTACAATTATTTAAATTCGTTGAAACAAATCGAACAAGATATTCTGTAGGTGAAAGCACACAGTTTAAAAATCTTGAAAATATTCCTCGTAGGATATTTCCCCGAGAGCCATGTGCCGGACCTCGGTTTCACGAGCAGCAGGCAGGCATATTACTGGTTCGAAAAATTGACTCCTCCTGGCATGGCGAGTCGAGCTCGGGCGAGATTGTCGCAGATGCGAGCCAGTGAATCGGCTGCATCGACTGCATACAGAGCGTGCCGATGACGGTGCATTTGTGATACGGTCGAGGTAACGACAACCCATGGATTACTCGCGCGACACGTGTTGCCGACGTTTACCCCGCGTCACGTTAACATGTGCATCGGCGTCGTTCCGCGTAAGTGCACGCAGAAGTGCACGTACACGTGGTTTCGGCCGGTCGATCCTGTTGCGGATGATTTACATGCGGTCGCATAACGCCGGCTGGGGGGTCGTGCGAATTCCACGAGACACTTATCCTCTCCCCGTTCTACGACTCCTCCCCCTCCGCCATTCGCGACACAGAAATTTGCAGAATTGTCGTTTTTAAAATACATTCGTATTTTATGATCATTATAATTATAAAAATAATTATAGGATCACATTTATAAAATGAATCGAAGTGATTCAATGCTCTCTGATTTACCCTGAATTAGTGCACTATGAATAATTCGAATAATACTTCACGTCTGTCGAGATACTGATTATTTCATAATTATCCGATGAAAATCAATCCACGCGAAAACCGAACGAACGAACAGCCGAAATAATGTACAGCCAGCCGGGGAATTTATAATTTTCATTTATATAGATTAACGAAGAACGTAAATAATTGAAACGAATACACCAATGATGAAGCGTAATTAGCTTATCAGTCGTTAATCATTGTATAATACTTTTGATTGGACATTAATGAAACGTCGATAATCCTGCTTGGCTTTGTTCCGAGCTGTCGTACTCGTAGAAGCTCGAATCATTCTTAACAGAATGATATTTAAACAGCCCCGTAATTATTATTATCCCAGCTGTTTTTATCATTTGGTAATAACGAACGGAAAATAATGAATCACCGAAGATATTCGATATTAACGAAATTGATATTTGCTGAAATCAATGTGGGGTGGGGTCGCGTCAATTATGTATTATTTTCTGATTAAAGATTGAAATGGATATTGAAATTTTTCTTTTACAAAATCGGACTTTTATGGCCTCGCTATTGGTTTATAGAGACATTTGTTTTTACAAAATGGATTTTCTCGGATCGCAGTGACTGGTAAAGCGGCGACGATCACGGATGAAGCCTCGCAAAGCGAAAAAGAGTGAGCCCGCAATCGTTCCGCGGTTCGGAAAAAAACACTCCGGTCCAATTTATCCCGCGACAGTTTTCTGTTGGGGTCGGCGGGGGTGGGTTTCGGGGGTTGATTCACGGGCTCGTGTGATTTAGAAAGGTCTGGTTTGCGGGGTGGGGGTGGTGGAGACCCGAGCGGTAACCCGCTTTCGAGGACAGAACGGTAACCGAAGTTTAAATTGGAGGGGTCGGCCACTTAAGATTCAGTTCCATAAACTGGAAAGTTCAGCCCCACTTTCCGCAGCGCAGCCGAGCCGGTCGCGAACTTCCGGGGTGTGCGGGGCCGCGCTTGACGCTGCAATTAGGCGAGTATTTTCGATCGAATTCAATTAGCTCCGCGCCGTGGACCGCTCGCGATACACCCGGAGACAAAGTTCACCAAACACAGCATCTGCTCGTTTCGCGAACATTGTGCGTATCCGATCCTCCCACGCACCACTCGAACGTGAAATCCGCGCGGCCCTCTGTTGTTCGCCGACGAGCTTTCGCGTGCAGCCAGCTGCGATTTATTTTATCGAAGCTCCCGTTTCGATTTTATTTTATTTATTGCAAGAAACAAACCTTAGTATTTGCTAACTTAACCTAACAGGGTACTTCTACTAATTATGTACTAGGTCATTAATGGACAATAAATTTTGTACATTTAAGACAAAAATAAGTAGGTCCGATTTAAAAAAGAATGAAAACATTCAAAACATTATATTAATATATATATTCATTTACGTTTATTTTTCTGAAAATGTTGTTCTAATTTTTTAAAATATTTTTCCCTTAAGTAAAACGCTTCTTTCAATTTTTTCATCGGAATTGAAAAATCATGCAGTGTTTAGTTAAACTAACTAGGTACTTATCTTAATTACTATGTCACTAATAAACAGTGAACTTTGTACATTTATAACAAAAATAATTAGGTGCAATTTAAAAAAGAATGAAAACTGTCAAAACGTATATATATATATATATAATATATAGTTACGTTATGGGGGGAGCAGTTTGCAGTTGTTACTACTATAATCGATATAAGAATTGATGAAACACATTGATTGCCAAACCGTTTCTTCTCATTCGATATCGCAGGTTATTTTTCCCGAGAGAAAAGCGCCCGTACCCAGTAAAAAAGCTTCAAAGCTCTTGTCGACAGAAAGAACGCGATAAAGTTCTCGTCGATGAGAAACGATTAACGCGGCTCTTTCCTAGCAAAAGCTGTCGCGATGAAAACTTGATCGATCCTCGAGGAACGAGCCTTCTTTCTTTTCTCGAGGTGTCGGCGATCGGAACCGAAATAGCGTCGCGTCGCGGCGCCGTTTCAGCGGCTGGTGATCGAACGACGACCACCCGGTCGGCTTTTCACCGAAGTATATTTGATCTTTCGCTGGGCGAACCTTCCGAAATCGTTACGTTTCGAAGATAAATAATTCGCTCCTTAAAAAGTTTCATCGGAAAACAAACCACTCCGGAATGTTTTTGACGGGGACTTCTTTGTTCTCGAAAGCTGACGCGTATCTTAGCGAATACGATAGTCATGATGGCATGATTACCTTAAACTGTTCCAACCATATTTCATATTGTTAACGCCGCCTCCAGAACACTTGGTATCATACTTCGTATTTATATTATATTATTTATAAATGTCTAGAAGAGCAGTTCGTGATGAACCCAATTCTGCTATTTAATAAAATCTTTTGATTCCCATTTTGGAAATACGCGAGGGCAAATAAGTACCAATAAAAAGTACAGTGAAATAAATGTCTAGCAGAGCAGTTAGTGATGAGCCCAATCCTACTCTCCAATAAAATCTTTAGAATCCCATTTTGAAAATACGCGAGTGGAAATAAATACCAATAAAAAGTACAGTGAAATAGATGTCTAGCAGAGCAATTCGTGATAAGCCCAATTCTGCTATCTAATAAAATTTTGTGATCCCCATTTTGAAAATACGCGAGTGGAAATAAATACCAATAAAAAGTACATTGAAATAAATGTCTAGCAAAGCAGTTAGTGATGAGCCCAATCCTGCTATCTAATAAAATCTTTAGAATCCATTTTGAAAATTCACGAGTGGAAATACCGATAGACAGTCCAGTGAAATAAACGTCTAGCAAGTTCCTGATGAGTCAAATCTGCCCAATTAATCTGGCCGAAGCTCGGCCGGACAGGTCCGCGGAAAATATCCCGGAGGCGGCCAGGCAAACCGGGAAAACCGAGGGAATTGCGCCGGAGAAATGAGGCCCGCGGTAAACGGGCAACTCTCCCGCGTTTCCATATTTCAAGGGTGCGTCCGTGTTTCGACGAGCAGAACCGTGCAAAGTCATTCCGAGGCGGTTTCACCGGTGCAATAAAAGGGGGGCTAGCAATAAAGACCAGTGACGCGGGGATAACTGAAAAAAAATACGAAAGAATTCTATTTTTCTGCTCCGGGGCAGTTATCGTCCGTTCCCCCCAACCACACCCCTGCAGACGACACCCCCGTGGAACAAGGATGTCTCGGTGGTTGTACAACCTTCCTGTGGGACAGTTGACGGACGCGCGGGCAATTTGATTTTCTCTATTCTGTCCTTCCTCTTGCGATCGCGTTCTTCGTGCGCGGAATAGAGTTTTTCGACGGAAAATTCATTTCTTTCTAGACTGCGCCATCGTCGAGCGAATCTTATCGATAGACTGATGTTTTCTATGTTTTTTTTTGCAAGCTGGACAGTCTCCAACCCCGTATAAGAGAAATCATTAATATAATTTAATGTAGCGAGTGATTTCATATTTTATGAAAAATTTCTTCCATGTTTTACAATCGTTAGAATTATGCAATGCAGGAAGCTAATATTTAATTTGTTGCTGTTTTCGGCGCACAGTTTCGATCAATTGTTAACTTCTTTTTATTAGCAATTTTGCAATTTAAACTTTTTCTTCCCTAACGTTTCGGACCTGGTTTGGACCCTTTTCAAAGGAATTTTGCGTCTAAAAAATATTAAAAAATGTATGTAATGTAGCTGGACTAAAAATTAAAAATTTAACGTTTACGATCGACATAATTGGTTATTTATCAGGAAGCTAATTGCCGCATTGCTCATCGATTGTTTTAATACAAGCTGATTAATTTGTAAAAGAAATAATAATTAGACTACTCGAGTCTAATACAACCGAAAGAAATAATAATTGGATTACTCGAGTCTAATACAACCGAAAGAAATAATAATTGGATTACTCGAGTAACGTTGTAGCTATTTGAAAATATTATTTCGCCAGCATTGCTGCCTCTGCTCGAAATAAAGTACCAGGAAGAGTCCGCAGTTAAAACTCGGTGAAGGAGAGCGCGTTGACGCTCGTTAACGGGGAGGAGTAGGCGACGATCTATCCACATTTTTCGCATTCTGCGTACAACAGACGAGGTAACCCGAAACGTGGTAGAAAAGAAAAAAAGAGAAGAGGCGCGAGACAGGTCGAAACCCTCGCGGCGAGAAAATAAATTTCCAAACGAAGGCTGCATTCTTCCTGAATGAAACGAAAGGGAAGACGTATGTGCATTCCTAAAGCCACCATTCGTAATCCAAACAGCCGGGTATTAATAGGCGGGAAAGAAAACAGTGAAAATTTTCAGCGACTGGAGTCTGACAATCGTCGAACAGCTGACAGCCTACCCAGAAGTACAATTTTCTAACAGTACAATTTAATAATCCTCCACTCGCATCTCCCCCATTTTACAAATCTACGGAAGCAGATTTGGACACAGGGTAGATCAGGAACAATACTCTAGTTAACAATAGGATACTCAAAATTCGAAATTTAACAGGGAACAGGCTAGATCCAGAACAATAGCATAAAGCACCAGCACGTCTACACGATGAATACTGAACATTTCCCAATTCGACAGAAAACGGGGTACGCTGGGAACAATAGCATCGAGCACCACGTGCACACGGATGCTGCGATGAAGACTCGAAATGTCTGGATCCAATAGAAACTTATTCCCAATTTCCTAAAAATCACCATGAATTCATTTCTCTTTCTAACACTAACACTGCCGAGCACAAAATTTCATTTCGTACCAGTCTCCTTCAACGCGTGCTTCAATGGAGAAGTTCACTAAAACAATTTTCCAGAGGGACACATTTACAATCTTAATACTTTTATTAAAAAAAAAACAAATCGGGGGTCCGGTAGTTCCAGAGCAAAGAACTCGAAGACCTACTTAACCGTTTCCCCGCACGCAACACGTTGGAACCTCGAAGACCCACTACCCCGATTACTGCGGCGGTTCTAAAAAAGCGATTCTCCGTCTGCCATCGCTGTCAATCGGGTCGAATCGAACCTGGTCGATTCCGCGTCGTAAATACGGGCGGGTATGATTGCCGGACGCGTCTGAATCATCGCCGCAGAAAATATCCTCGACCCCGAAGGAAGCGTGTACACAGTCGTGCTAGAGCCATCCCCGCTAGAACTCAGGTACGGAAAACCGTGCTGACCCGTTCGGAAGTTTCTGTTTCACACGTGAACTTCGACATGGTCGACGATCGAGCGGTCGACGGGTGTCTTTCACGAGGCAGTGACAGTGGCACTGGGAAGCACGTGAACGACACGGTGCTACAAAAAAAAAAGAACAGGGTCCCTTGCAAGAGAAGAGAGGAAGAGAGAGAGAGTGGGGGTGTAGCTAGTCACAAGGAAGTACGAGAGACACACGCGACACACATTTCACTGGAAAGGGCGGAAGAGAGACAGGGAGAAAAAGCGAGAGAGGGACCATCCCGGAGAGCAACACAATGCCTTTTTCATCCTCCTTTTACTGGCACCTCACTAACGACCGGGAGCACGCTGTCCAACCTTCTTGCTCACTTTTTTCCCTCGGTTTTTTGTCTCTCGACCCGCTGCTCCCTCTCTCTCTCTTCGACCTTTTATTTTTTACTACACAACGCGGTTCAGAAAGGCAGGAAGCCGTTTCCTTCTCTCGACGTACCTTCTCGTTTTCTTTTTTCGTCTCTCTTGCCTCCTCTCCCTTTTGCGACCAACGGCGTTGTATTTCTCACCGGCACGAGCCTTTTCCCTCAGCTCTCCTCTTCCTTCTTCTTTTCCCCTCTTCGTCTCCTTTTCTTGCGTGTTCGAATCCTCCTCGCGTCCTCCGATGAATCCTCTTCCTCTTCCTCTCGCGGTCCCTTCTTGATGCGGCCACGGCCGTGCGGAATTCGAACCGGGGTTCGATTTGGCGGCACCCGGTTTGAGCTGGTCGGCATAACTGCGTCCGAGTAGACCAGACCACTCGCTCCCCGACGCGTTTTCTTTCTCTGTTTCTCTTCCGTTCTCTCTTCCTTACTCTTCGATAGCTCTGCTCTCTTTCTCGCGAGGTCGTTTCGGAGTTTTCTCTCTCTCTCGATCATTCTTGATTCAGTTCCCTCTCGCGGCTCGGTAGGCCACGAGAGCTCTGTCCTCCTCACGCCTCCCACCTCTTCAAGCTCCCGGTCTTCCGTCTTTCGCCTCCACCGAGATGTGTTTATCACCGTCTTCGCCCGCTAGCGATGGCTTCGAGATGATTTCCCGGATGCTGAAGAGCCCCGAACTGCGGATTTTTACGGATTTTTCCACGCTGCTGTCGAATGTCGACACGCTTTACAGAGGTCGAGGAAAAGGGAACTTGAAGGAGGATGGGTTTCAGCTGGTGTGCTTTTAGAGATGTAGGATTTTGAAGTTTTAGAAGGGAAATATGATGTGTTTGTTTAGGTGATTATATGTTTTGATGTGCCAGTTTTTTTAGATTCGAGACGTGCTTTTCGCGTAATCTGTAACAGAGTGGTTACGACGTGTGTAATATAGCAACACCTTGAACGTTTATCGCAAGTAGAAGCAGCGAGCAACGCGCAGACACGTAGTCTGAGGTCTGGTCAATAACAGATACGTCGGACAGGGAATACGATCTTCTAGGAACTGGAGTCGCGTTTCAGTTTTCGGTTAATCGTTTACTTGTTCGCCGAGCAATTTTATGAAATTACGATCTGGAATATTTACTTTGCAACGGAGACCGGAGCAAATCATACTTGCAGGTTCTTGGAAATATGGTTCGGCGTATTCTACATTCTACTACTCTTTGCATTCATGGAAAGCAACCAGTATTATTTGAAATTAAACAAACTATATTATCGGGTTAGTATTTGCGGGAAATCCTATGAATTCTAAACCACTGAGCAAAATTACGATCTAGAATATTCATAATATAACCGAGATAAGTAAAATTACACCATTTATTATAAATACAACTTGCGGAGTATTCCGAGTGTTCAAATTTTGGGAAATCCTAATCCACTGAGGAACTATTACAAAATCATGATGTAAAATATTCATACTATAACCAAGACAAATAAAATTATATAAAAAATTTGGTACATTATAGTAAAAATTTCGGGAAATCCTAATTCACTAAGCAACTATTACAAAATCACGATCTAGAATATTCATACTATAACCGAAACAAATAAAATTACACCATTTATTAAAAATATAGTTTGTAGAGTATTCCAAACGTAAAAATTTCCAAAAATCCTAATCAGACAGGGCCACCAAGATCCTCAAAGCTATTTTTCTAAAATCCTCCTAAGATTACGAGTTTCCACAATTCTTGCAGCTGTCACGGTAACACATTAAAGCAGATTTCACCATTTAACCGGAGGAATATCGAAACGAATAGGCTAGAAAAATTTGAAAAAATTCCTCCAAAAATTCTGTTACACCGTCGAGGTCGAACGACCCAGATTCCGGCAAGTCCATGAAGGCCGTTTCGAACACAACGACCCCGAAACTGATCCGTGTATCCACTGTCTGACCCAGCGATTTTTCACCTGTTAGGGCTGAGAGAGCTCGGTCGGCGTGAAGCCGAGCGAGATGGTTCGTCTGCGAGCGAGAAAGCGTCGGCTGTTCGTCGTTTCTCGGGTAATTTTAGATCGTCGAGATAGTGTGTTGCCGCGTCGGGCACGCACGGGGTGCACGGGGTGCAGAGGGTGTAGAAATGGATGCGGGGAGGAGGGCGAGAGAGGGCAGGGTGCCGGAAAGAGAAAGAGCAAACCGCGAGAGATTGGCGTGGGGAGGAATAACAGCAGTGAAAAAAACGGTGCTGCCGGAGAGAATCAGTATCTGCGAGAGAGAGAAAGAGAACGGACGTGTTCGGAACTGTTTATGAAAAGGGAAAACGAATCGGGACGAGGGAAAGCGTCGCTGAACAAGGCCAGAAGCGATGGAGAAAGGATCAGGGTGAAGATAGCGATGGGACTAATTCGATTGTCGACAACCCGGGAAAAGAAACCCAACGACGGGGCCTAGATTCCGCGGACTTGACTCTGTCCGACTGGAACTTGACGCTTCAGGGTGACAGCGTGTCGGGCTGATGCGCTCTGGAGATTAGCCTCGCTCGAAGCCTTCCATTCGGCCCCTTTCATGTGTTTTTCTTTGTAACGATTGAGTAATTGGTCTCCGGTAGGCAGCTATACATGGTGTCTCGAATTTAAATGACAGACCTTCAGGAATGTGTTAGGGGACCGGAAAACTAAGACGAAAGTATTTTAGAGATTTGCTCGTTTTTGCTTCGTTTTGGAGAAAATCGCAAAAAAAAAGGAACAGAACAAGTTTTTATTTTTCTATTTATTTATTTAATTCTATTTATTTATTTCCTTTATCCCGATCGACAACTTGTAAATAACTTAAATAGCTTATCACTTAGCAAGTGAGTTTGCTCCATAGAACCTTTGGTTTTTCGTTTTTACTTTCCTTTTTGTTTTTTGACACGGAGGTTAACTTGAATTATATAATTTACAGTGTTTTAATTTTTACAGGCGCAATTATATACAAAAAGTTTTTCTTGATAATTGTCTTAATAACTAGACCGAAACGTTGAAAAAGTTATAGTTATTTGCAAAATTGCTTAGTTATTAACACATGATTGAATCTTTGCGCCGAAATCATCAATTTAAGTTACATCTATTTAATGTAGTTAATAACAGCCATGGATTTCTTTGTATGGGGGGTCTTGAAGCAGAAAGTTTATTCGGTGCCAATCAATTCAAGAGACCGAATCATAACAATTAAAAAGGAAAATTATTTATACATTAGATAGTAAAAACTAACCCTTCTAGCATCTCAAACAGACTCAAGCTGTTGGGTCCAATTTTGAAAAAATTATTCGCTTTCAAAATGTGTACGAACACTTTGTACACCGAGTGTATAAGAAAGTTTGAAACCTGCCTCGTTATTACACGAATGTAAACTTCATAAATATTTTTACTGTTTTGAAATTGATCTACTCATATCCGTCATAAACACGTAAAGAGAAAGAGAGTTGCTAAGTCACAAAGATCTCGCACGTGTGGCTCAGTAAAATATTCGCAACTAATGATTGAGCCAACAGCAAGAAAAGTTTACTCGGCCGGCGAGGAATCAGCGTGATTCACGGTTGGACGACCACAGACGATGGTCGAACGCTGTTTTTAACGACGTCACACTTTTCCATGGATGTCGTAAACGTCCCGTCTAAGTTACGATTATAAGGTGGATACCTATACGGAACGATGTGTGTTCGGCGCGCGCGCGAGTCCACGGTATGTAAATTCCTGAAGCACATTTCACGCGCCATAAACTTATGAATGAGCCACGCGCGGACAGTTGTCCGATCTGTATGTACGACGCGCGTGTCCGTCGTCGGACACCGGCGAAATTGGTTCATGATCATTGTGACAAGCCAGTTCCGACTGATTATAATTTCACTACACGCGGGTCGATTGTAATCGTGAATGAACAGCCACCCGATTGCCGCTGATACCGCTCACAATTATACGAAACGCGTGCCATCTCTGATGCGGCGTTTTGTTTAAATGAACTGTTTAGAGGTTATTATGAAATTCTTGTGGTGCGTCTACGATTTGCTGAAATCAACGTGAATTTACAAAGTGAATGACATCTCCGATGATAATTTTATGTTTGATAAAATGAGTAGTTTGGAGACCATATTTTAATTGAAGGTACTAAATGCATTTACAAAATGCGTGTCATCTCCAATGCTATATTTTTACGTTTAATAAAATGAGCGGTTTGGAGACCATATTTTAATTGAAGGTACTAACTGAATTTACAAAATGCATGACATCTCCGATGCTATATTTTCACATTTGATAAAGTGAGCAATTTGGAGACCATATTTTAATTGAAGATACTAAATGCATTTACAAAATGCGTGTCATCTCCGATGCTATATTTTCACGTTTCATTAAATGAGCAGTTTAGAGACCATATTTTAATTGAAGGTACTAAATGCATTTACAAAATGCATGACATCTCCGATGCTATATTTTCACATTTGATAAAATGAGCAATTTGGAGACCATATCTTAATTGAAGGTACTAAATGCATTTACAAAATGCGTGTCATCTCCGATGCTATATTTTCACGTTTCATAAAATGAGCAGTTTAGAGACCATATTTTAATTGAAGGTACTAAATGCATTTACAAAATGCGTGTCATCTCCGATGCTATAATTTCACCTTTTATAAAATCAACAGTTTGGAGACCATATTTTAATTGAATGCACAAAATGTATTTACAAAATGCGTGTCATCTCCGATGCTATATTTTCACGTTTCATAAAATGAGCAGTTTAGAGACCATATTTTAATTGAAGGTACTAAATGCATTTATAAAATGCGTGTCATCTCCGATGCTATATTTTGTCGTTCGATAAAGTCAGAATTTCTGCGACAATGTCTTAATTCAAAATAGAAATGAACATACAAAATGAACGTATCATTACTGATTTGAATTCCACCAAACGTTACACACGTGCAACAACCTGGCAAAAATTCGGAGTGCAATTGCAGAAGTTCCCGGAAGTCCATCAACTTCTACAGTCTAGCAGCTAGTACAAAGGGGTCGAGGAAAGAAAGAATTACCTTGGAGCGTCCCATTAGGAAGAAACGGATCTCCTTCAGTCTCCCGTTTCCTAATCCCAGCTTGGTTCTGAATGTCGTCGACGGTCGTACGACTGTATGGATCGACTTGAATGAGAAGCTAAGAGCAACCACAACCGGGCCAAAATCCGTGGCATAACGCCGTCGTCCAATTTTAGTGTAGAACAACCGGCCGTGTACATGTACAAGTTTCAAGAATAAATCTGCCGAATCCGACCGCACCTGTTTCACCCCGATTCCCACCCCGCGCTATCCCTCGCGACGATTACACCACGAAACATACTTAACATTCCTATTTCACGTATACCGCTCGAATTCACGTGTGTTAGCTGACCCATTAATACCTCCTCATTTTCATGCGTGGCATTTTTGGAACGTTCGTATCAATTTGTGCATCCGGATTGTGGTTCCAAGAATGTCGAGGTTGTTGGTAGATGAACATCGTCATTTTCAGTGACAACGAATTCAATTCATAGCTTGTAAAATTGTGTACCAACACGTACGAGACGATTTTCTCTTTACAATAAGCCCAAACACGACAGAATTCGGTCCATAATTACTTGCATCTCGGTTATCCGAACCGATATCTACATTTATTATGTTACAAGATGTAATTCTTACTAAATTAATGCAATTACCAAAGTTTGGGTTCGATTCACTGCACCTTTCAATTTTACGCAAATTTTACATGTTCATTTTCAGTAATAACCACGAATATTGCTTTCTGAGGTATTTTTAATTTATTTTAATATTTATTTTCAACTTTTTCTTGCTCGATTATATAATATTCAATATCACAAATTTATTATCTTGAATTTAAAATCAGGGGATAGAATCATTCACAAAAGTTATTTACAATTTTTTAAAATATCAAGACAATTTGATTAAAAAATAAACATAACATGAAATTCACTGATTAAACGAAAGCTTTTTAAAATATATAAATGAATTTAATTCTCAATATATTGATGGATTTCGAATTTGTCTCCCATTTTACCTTCACAACATCCTCAAGTCTGATACACTTAACAGCTGTGTTGGCCAGTTCGGATGGTAGAGGTTTTACTATATCGTGAATTACACGAGTAAAAATAGTCCGACTTGCGACGTGTTTGGGCTCATTTTAATCGGAAAAATGTGAGGAATGTGTCGGTGGAATATTCGGTAAAAAATTCTCAAATTCGAAATAGTTTTAGGTCACGTGTTGCTTATATAATTTCTGGATATCAGACTATTCAGTGTTTTATCGGATGAATGAGTTAATACACGGATGCAACTTACTTTTTGACACTCGCCGGCTCACACACGTGCACGGATACACACAGAGGGACGCGTGGATGATCTCCGTCCGGGACAAACGGTTTCGTGGCGGCTCAGTCACGATCCGGACGCGCGTTCGCTTGACACTGTGTGGCCTACATTCGAAGTTAAATCCACACCGTGTTCCAGTCTATTATAAATTGGACTCTCCCGGCGCATAACACCGGGATCGTGGAACTGAGAACGCTTTATTATGCCGCTCCACCACCGGGCGAGATCGTTCCGCCGATTCCTCGAACGACGATGCTCTGTTAACAGCCTCGTCTAGCCCCCGAGAACTTTTTCACTTGCACGATGGCGCGGCCAGCGGAACGATCAACCGACGACGGGGAAGTGTACACTTCGGGTCTATTCCGATTGTTAGTTTACCGTTTCCGACGGAGCCGGTATTTTATCGATGCCAGAGACTGTCTCGCGTGTTCTCCGATCAGAATCTTAATGGTTAAACGCTTTTTTAAGAGGGTTAGCTTGTGTATTGTAGGATTGTGTGCAGACGATTCTCCGTGACTCTTCGTGTTCGAAAATATTCGATCGAGTGAGGAAATTTGTCTAATTGTGATTTGATAATTCTGTGACTTTCCGTGCGGTTGTAATTTTGCAATTTTGCAAATATATTAATTTCCACGTTTCGGTCTTTGTTTAAACTCTTTTCAAGAAAATAATGATTGCGTGTGGGAATTATTAAAACAATATCGTTGTAATTAGACTGCGGATTTATGTACATAGGCAATGATTTTTTAAAAAATGTTTGGTCTATTAATTTTGCTAATAAAATCCGTAGTCTAATTATTGTACGTATAATATCAGATTGGCTGAGAACCTAAAGTTTGTCGATTTTTAAGAAAGTGATGAAACTGAACGTTTTAAATAATTTCAGTGAATTGATGACAATATTTTAGTATTCCTTGAATGTTATACATTCGGTCTACTAATTTCTCGAAGTTGATTAATTTTTATAGAAGTGATGAAACTGAACCTTTTAAATAATTTCAGTGAATTGATAACAATATTTTAGTATTCCTTGAATGTTCTACATTCGGTCTACTAATTTCTCGAATTTGGTTGATTTTTATAGAAGTGATGATACTGATTCGCGAACGTGTCTTTCCTTGCGTGTTCCCGATTAACAAAGACCCTTACCGCGCCGCGCAATTTCGCATCGCGCGAATTCGCGACGTCGAGGAATGGCGGCCGAAGAAAAATGCAATTTCGTGGGGGCGCACACCGATTCGGGCATTCCAGGACGCGGGACAAACAAACGAGTTAATTAAAAGCCTGTGCGTGGTCCAGGAGGAGAGTGGACGAAAGCCTGGACACAATGCGGCCCGGTTTCCCGACCCTCTGTTCTGGACCGCGTGCCACATTCGGAACGTTGATGGCCCGACGATATACATATGCATACGCATTTCTACCCTTTCCCCTCTCCTCTACCACCCCTTCGAAACCCTCCCGGAAGATGCAATTTTTTGTCCCCCCGGCGGGAATGCATATTCGTCGATCACAAGCGGAGCAATTCCGGACAAGCGGGTGCCGATGACTGGTTCCTGGGGAATTTCTGCTGGCTAGACCTAACCGCTGGGGCTCGTTTCCGATTCCTGATGGATCCCAGACTGTTCCGTTGTTTAGTCTTCGAGAGAGCAGTCCTGCTATCTTCTGATTTTCAATAATGACTCTTTTTACCAAGTTTTTATTTTTATACCAAAATATACATGAAATAGCGTACCAGAATATTTCAGAATATACTAGATTATAGTAGAATTTACTAGAATATACTGAATTTGTGCTGTCAGGATTTTTCTTCAGGCTGGACCTATCACACAGGACTCGTTCCCAATTCCTGATGGACCCTAAACTGTTCTGTCGTTTAGTTTCGAGAGAGAAGAGCTCCTCTGTCGACCCAACAGTATGCAATTTCTATTTTCGAGAATGCTTCCACGCAACCTTTAAAATAGAGCAACCCCTTTGAGGTCTGCGATATTTTCATCTGCCGAATTTTTTTCTGACCGCATAAATCTGTTCCTACCATTATTACTTTTAATAAATTGAGAGAAGAGAGATGTTTCGTGAAAGCTCGCGTTGTTTGATTTCTGATCACTCGAGAAAGTGGGGTACGCTTGTCAGTCTGTCAGTCTGTCAGTCTGTCAACTCTCGCGCAACCGGTAATGGATCGCTTGCGGCCCATCGTAAACAATGACAGACTTGGGATTGTGAAATCATTAGCAGACATTCTTCGGTATGCTAAAAACGATATGTTGGATTTGGGAACGTAATACTAATTAGTGTTAACTAATTACCAATTATACCTCTGTCAATATTCATTTATTGTCAGCTGGAGGGCCCAACTTCGATAGAATTGAATTATTAACACTAGCTTTATTCATTATACCCTCGAATATTTAATAACGATCGAAACCCTTACTATTAATAACAGTCTATTATTTAATTCTATCGAACGGCGTGCTTTAATTGTATAAACTGCACGTTCTGAAATGTTGACATATGTTATTATACATACATTATGTTATTATATTCCAGATTATAATTTGCTAATAATTCTATTTAGCTTTGATTAACGATTTCAAAATAAATATGTGTATGAGACATTTTGATTTGTTGTTCATTTGTGCTGTGCTTGTGTTTCAGGTTAGTTGATGTATTCTACTGCGCTGTTGACAAGACGTACCTACTTGTGAAAAGAGTAAGTCAAATTTAATGTTATCGGACTGTGAAGCATTTATGCACAAACAGTTCGAAAAATATTTGTACTATTTCGAACGAAGTGGTTGCATTAAGTTGGAGGAAAAAAGTTCTATCGTATTTTAAGGATAATATTAATCAATATTAACCTGTCAATTCCTCACTTATTTAAAAAAATTACCTGCTAATTTAAAATACAACAAAACATTCCCTCCAACCTAATACAATAGAATTCGCACGGTGGTCGACGCTTTGAACACGTTTCTCTTTGCTAGATATTTAAGAACATAAAAACCGGAGGGCCGCATGATAAAAAATGTTGGAATTGTTTTATTCCTCGTGGTCAGACAGCCGGCCATTTAAAAATCTAGCGTGCCCGCGTGTAACACGGGTCGGCGGTGCAGAATTTTCCCCGGGAAATAGTGCATTTCCACCGTGCGCGTCACGTTGTCGCAAGGATTTCACGGTTGTTCGGCGACGCGGACAGGTTGTTATAATCGTAAACAAAATTAAATTGCGACGCGCATTCGGTCGCGATTTACGTCGCGAGCGAGAAACTCGTTAAGGACCCATGAAAATTGTATGGAAAATAAATTGCGTGGTCCCGCGACGCGGAATTGCCCGGCGCACGCAGTCCGGATTCATGGGGGTTAATGAAACTTTCAGCTAATGCGCACAACGAACAATAAATTTGTCGAGGCGGAAGGAAAACGAAAACCGTGACGCGATCGTCCACCGGTGAAACGTGAAAAATTTTACGGCTTTCTAATCTCGATCACCGAACTCGTTTCCCCAAATATTTCTGGCAATTTTCATTTTATAATCACACTGAACACGATGTAAACTCAACTGTGTCTTTCTTTATGAATTTCAACTGTGTTTAGTGGTTTAATTTTGGGCAACTGGTTCTTTCTTGGCAACTACACAATCTACAATTGCAAAACTTCTAATGGTATATAACAAATTTTGTGGTTTCGGCGCACAGTTTGATTAATTATAGAAAACAGCGAATTATTTAAACATTTGTCTCAATAGAAAAATTATTAATGATTTCGGCGCAACGCAATTTTACAAATTAATTTAAACTTTCAACGTTTCGATTATTTTCAAGAAAAAGAAAACAAACAAGACAAATTTTCTAACAGTGATAATTTTAATGTTATAATCTAATGTTATAATAAAATAAGATTGTACTACATTGTCAAAGTTCTGTATTTTATTTTGTTCTTGAAAATGATCCACAGAGGAATCGAAACGTTGAAAGTTTAAATTAATTTGTAAAATTGCGTTATAATATTTATTAATACTTTTTCTGTTTTAACAATCATACGATTGAAAGCAATAACAATATTCATCTCAAAGTTTCGATCCCTATATGGATCATTCTCAAGAGAGACATCTTCTATTAAAGACCCGATTAAAGGAAATGGTTGAACATAAACAATAAAAAAAATTTCCAGAATATTTCAGGGTAACATTGGAAAATTAAAGACACATGGAATGATTCGCCTTGCCGAGGGGGTGGGAAAGTTCCCGATAAAATCCAGCAACAATGCTCGGAGAGGAAGCTAACGAGTTCGTATCCGGCTTTCCTTAACTTTCCCGAGTGAAACGTGTTCCAGGTGTTGATATCGTGAACCCGATCCAACGGGAACCTTAAAAGGGGGCGGGTTCTTGGGTTTTTACGTTCAGCCCGTCGTCGTCGGGCGTAAAAAGTTGTGTTTCGTGACCCGTCACATTGCAGAGGCTGATAGTAAGACTTACACAGTGATGTGGATTGTGAAAGAAGAGAAAGAGAGTGAGAGAGAGGGGGTTTGGGGTGGGTAGGTTATGTACGTTCTCCAGGGTTGAAACTTCTTTGATCTCGATCTAGCCGGAGAACGGGGCTGGCAAACTTCGGGAGGATCGAGGAGATTGCGGCGTTCCGGAAAGGGTCGATCGATCTTCGAGTGACTGTTAATCCTTTGGGCTGGAATGACGGCTCTTGATTAGCGTGCTACGAGCTCCATTCAACCCCCCACTTACACCTACGGAGATTCTCTTTCCGATGAAAATTGTGTTTGGCAACTCTTGAGGGTTGAAATTGGACAGCTCGCAGCTGGAGCCGTTTTACTTCCGTCTACGATCGGGAACCGCTGATTGGTATTGAATTTCGCTTGATTACCAGCTCCTAGAAGTTATCGTCTTGCTGAAAACAACCGTCTAGAGCCGGTTCTAAACCCGTCACACCGAGGTATAGTTTATATTTGCAACTCGGGACGGTTTTAAATATCTTGCACGATATCGCAGTTCGGCTGTGTGTCAGGAGGAAATTAAATCACGACAGAAAATTCAAGAATGCTATGAATCATTACGGTCACGTTGCCGAGGTATTTAATCCCCAAATCAAAACACTGCGGTACACCCTAGTACATTGAAAAAATTATTGTAAAATATTGAATTATTCCCAAACGTACTGAAAAGGTTTCGTAATCCGACACTCCTTGGTTCTTCTACAATAAATTCCTAAATATTCCCTATTGCGTGATCACATCTGAAAATCAGAAAACAAAATTAAAATTCACCCATTCAATATTTTCACATACTGTATAATTATTCATCCCTTTATATCTAACAAACATAAACATAATGTGTTGATTTAACGTGTAAAATAAAAATGGGTGAATTCTTACCCTAGTTTCTTTTACGCAGCTATTTTCGAGGAGCGTACTAGGGTTGAAAACGTATCCGCAAAGTGTCTGAAACTCTAGCAGAAGGTATTCGGCAGTGCGCTGCGATTTTATTGGCAACCGTTGTACATTAGAACTCGACGGCAAAGCCTTAATCCGTTGAAAGCGTTTCCTGGTCCCTGATCGGTTCAAAGTACAAATGGCGGACGGCAAAAAAAAAAAAAAAAAAATGAATGAAATAGTAAATGTTACCGCGACACAAACGATAAATCACCGGGTGTAATATCCAGTCACGCCAGACCAGGTCCCAAGCTGGCCGAGCAGACGCGGACGAAGTCTTATTCAATTCGCGTGCACCTTGGACGCCGCGATTACATCGCGTGACTCGATGCACCGGCTCGGATTACACGTGCCCGGGGATCCTTGGGATCCTCTGGTGATCCTAAATCCTGTCCGCCCCTGTCACCCGGCTCCGGGAACTCCGAAAACGTCGTGGGCGGCCGGATTCGCCATATCTCGGCCAGACGAACACCTACGGTCTGTTTTCTAATGATACATTCCCAACTATATCTGTTCTACAATCGCTAACTGGCCACTGGCTTTTCTTTATTTTTTCTTTTTAGAATAATTTTTCGTCTTTGTTTCGGGAGAACAATATGCAATTTATATCTTTTTGCTGTTTATCTCTGTCTGTTTGAACACGTCTTGCTCAACGTGATCGAGATCTTTAATTTTATTAAACATATTTATTTTTATTTATTTTTATTTATTATTTACAATTATATTTTATTGACCCTGAACATTAAACATTTCTTTCGACTTGATATAATTCGATACTTAAAAGTGTAATAATTGATTTGATACCAAGATATTGTAAGGAAAAGCCATATTTATTATAAATTTAACCTTATTTTTATAAATTTTCTATTTTTATAAATTTAACTATATATAGGGTTGTCTGCTATTGCGCATACATACACATATTCAACCCTATAATATTTAATAATGTTAATATTATTGTCTGTTTTTAGATAAGATTGTTACTTTCCGTTCTTCGGAAAAAACTTCCAAGCTTGAGAATGAGGGAAGTGCATTTTACTGGAATTTTTCACTCCAGTCAACGATTAAATATCATACCAATAATTGTTCTCACAATGGTTAAATAATAACCGGAAGTCCATAAACATCGGTACAGCCACTACACATGAGATTGTCCGTCCGATCGAGAATTATAGATCGCTTGCAATTTATTTCGACCGAGTAATTTTTCATCTTATTGTCCTCCCCTTTGAGTGTGCCGAATTACACAGCGGAGGTAATCTTCTCCGCCGACCCATTTCTCAGACAATTTTCCATCCCCCGTCCACGATTTTCCAAGCGTACCCTCATTGTTTTTGTCGTCGACGGTACCAAGAGATAGAGAACATTTTGCTTCGTCGCCTTTCATAAACGACCCTTTTATTCGAGCACGGGGGATCGTTTGTACTACAAATTGGTCTAAGAAGATTTCGTTGAGGCGCGCCCTTGATAGCTCGCCTAGATCCTGATTTATGCTTCTCGATCTACGCGTCAGCAACCGTGGCTTGTTCGCGTTACTCTCCGCGAAAAATCCTCCCAGACGTGCCCCACCTCTTGCAAAGTGGATCTTTTGATATCAAAGAGGTTCAAACCAACCGTAACTTTACGATAACGGAGTACACGTTATCTTCTTGTCTATTTGGTTAAATTGTTTTCACATATTATAATTGGATTGCGCAGTCTTCTTCTTGCGTGGTTCGTATAATATGCTAAAAAATTATGTACAAAGCCTTTTGAAGTTTATAATGCCTTGATAACAGAATAGATCAATTTATAATAATGTCATTAATAATAATAGTATTCTAAATAATTCCAGCATTTTTCGACAATTTTTAGAATCCATAAATGCACAGAGATCCGTAGTCTAATGACAACAAATATTTTCTGTAATTATTTTTGAATGAAACTTTTATCGAACAAAAATAGCTATTATTTAGAATGTGTTTCATTGAAAACGTTTATTTCTCGGCTATATAAAGTATAAAGTTCTGATAAAAATTCTCTTGCAGTATACTCTAAGTATAGAAATTTCTTAAAATGTGCCTACCCCATTAGAGCGCATCTTACGCCATAACTAACTTCCAAACTAATCGACGCCATCAAAGGAACAACGACTACCCTCGGCACACTATCTCATCCCGTGCTGGCTCGAAAACATTAAATTCCGTCAGAAGTAGTAGATTGCTCGGCGCTCTTAATAACTCAAACAACAACGAACCCCGAAATAAAGCTAAGGGCCATTAAACTCTAGTCCAATCTACTCCGGAACCCTCCTCTCACCGGAAACGAAACACCTCGGTCCCGAACAAAACCGAGCGATCCAGGGTTTCTATCCAATTTTATGCCTGGTGTCTTTGAATGGAACAGAAGACGAGGGTTACGTTCGTGTTAGGCGGAACCTCGCGTTAACAACATTCTTCCATCCCACCCCTAACACCGCCATGCCCACCGTAAGCCCCCCACATCCCCCGGACAGTTACCATTTTCCACGAAAGGGACACACTCGATCTTACCCCTCGTTGCATTCGTACGGTAATTGTTCCAGAAATACGAAGGCGCAAGTGGTCGCGGAAATTAACTCACCCTCTGCTTCCCCTTCTCCCCTTGGATTGACCCCATGGCGGCAGATGGCCTGGAAAATCTAGGATTACGAAACTGGCGAAAATATCGAGTTACCCTGCGTCGAGTTACGATTGAAGAAACGAACCGGCGGCTGCAGCCGTTCGAATGGACGCGACAGGTTCTCACCCCCGAACGGGGGTGGTTTATGTCGATGCGTCAGTGCCTACTCGATGCGCAGCGTTCTCCCTACCAATTGGTCCGATGATGAGCATGCTGTGGATATTTTTTGAACATTTTTTAACCCCTCATAGGTGATCTAGATTTTCATGAACTTTCGGTGAACCTTACGTTTAGGGGAGGCAGCTCCGATGACCTTGGTCTTAACATATGTTGATCACACGGAATAAGTAAAATTCAATTTAGTACTAGCAACAGTTTTTTGCAATTATCTCTAAAACTAAAACCGTGCTCTGGGTGTTGTAATAACAAAAGTTGTTCAGAATGTTAGCCTTGACAACATATGTCAAAGTTAAGGTCATCGGAGCTGCCTCCCCTAAATGTAAGTTAACACCGTAAAACGAATTTCAATCCTTTGTTGCAATTTGAAAAATGTTATGCCATTTTTAAGAGTGTCCACCGAATATTGCCCCGACTGTAGATCATCCATATTTTATTGTTCCTTCCAGATTTTATGTTCAAAGCGAATGGTCCGTAGAAATTCGGGGGATGAGGGTGTCAGCGTTACTTTATGTAATTTTTCGGGGGCAGCTAAAAGTCTGGAAAATTCGCGATAACAGTGAACGATCAGCGGGCGAGGTATAAATCGCTCAGGTGCTCGATACCGCTACTAGCATCGGGTGACAAGGAAGGGTTGGGGGGTGGTTGGGAGAGACATGCATGGTGCTTCATTAACCGCGTCGGGCCTTATGGCGTGTCGAACGTAGAGCGGGGCACGTGAAATCCCACGGGTACCACGAATCGTCGATCAAGCGACAAATTAACTCGAAATCCCGTCGTAGATCGCCGCAGGTGGACGCGTTAAACGTTCGCGGAACGCGACGACGACGCGTTATCGGACGCTGCTTGTAAACTGAACCGCTTCCGGCTATGCGTTTCCATCTGAAAATTCCCTGTCGTTTGCGTTCCACGAATAATTTCATTGTTTACCACCTGTGACGCTATACGGTATCACACCCCGGTGCATTTAAACAATTTATTCGCTGCTTCAACTTTTAGCACTCGAATCGTCACTCAATATTGTTCAAATTATTTATACACAGATCTTTATGAATTTATTGGATCTGCGACGCTACATAATATCACACCCCTGTGCATTTAAACAATTTATTCGCTGCTTCAACTTTTAGCACTCGAATGGTGACTCAATATTGTTCAAATTATTTATAGACTGTTCTTTATGCATTTATAGGATCTGCGACGCTATATAATATCACACCACTGTGCATTTAAACAATTTATTCGTTGCTTCAATTCTTAGCACTCGAATTGTGACTCAATATTGTTCAAATTATTTATACAATGATCTTTATACATTTATAGATAAATTGAATATATAAAATTGAAAGATATTGGAAAATTTTTTAAATTTAATATTAATACACTTTCTCCTCCATTAAAATTATTGACGGAAGAAATAAGGTGCAAACAATTTTTATTTTGCATGAAGATGCACAATCTAATTATTAAGTATGTCGGTATCTAAATAATTATCAAACATTTCGAGAATATTGTACAAATTATTACACTAGTTTCAGTAACTACTGAACACATCCACATAAATAAAAATCCTAGGGAATGGAAATATTCCCGGAAGAAATGTTTTAGTTAAAATACCTGTAAAGAGTTAAATGAGGTAGTACATTTTTATTCGGATTTGAAAGTTCCCGTCGGTACGTTGATTCGCTGCAATACTGATCTATGGCGGACAAAGAACTAAACGATCGCAATAAGAATGATCGTCGCAATCGGTACCGATTTCAGACTTACCCGGGAACGATCTTGAAATCTCGAGCTCCGCGCGAATCAGCGTCGAATACGCTTTCGACGTTGGTTCTCTCCGTTTCCGGTTCCCTCGGGGATCAACGGGATCGCAAATCGGGCCGAAGTACCTCGAATCCGATCAAGAACAATAACAGACGCACACGCCGGCGATGATGCTTTATCGGTATTCTTTGTGACGTCTTCTCCGCTCGCGAACTTCGTTCCCCTTTATCGCATTGTCTTTATCTTCCGGGAACAGGAATCCGGGAGAACCGAACCCCGTAGAGAGATTTACGATGATCCACCGTTTCCTTTGCTTCCTTTTTTTCCTTCTTCTTCTTGTCTCTTTTGAGCGAGAATCGCGCTCGTTTCTCCACGACGAGAATGCATTTTCCAGTTGGAGAAGAACTTCCTGTTTGGGGACAAGCGGATATCTTCTGCTGATGTTCTTCTCAGGGTGTTTGCTGGAAAAATGTCTGCCAGGATCGTGTGGATTGATTTTCGAACCGGGTTGATCTCCTGGTCGAGCTCCAGGGGGGAGCAATGAGGTTTACATGACCGGAAACATACACAGTGTGCTTTGGAAATGGTTTATCGATACCCTTCCTGTTTGCGCGAGCCTCAAATGTTTGGAAATGTTCGGATTTCTACGATGAAAATGAAGGAATACGGAAAACATTGATTGTTTCACAGAAATTGGTGTAATGTATTAACAGAATATATAAAATAATGTATAAATGAATGTATAAAAATTTGAACAAATACAGAGATCCTATTTAATTTGATGCTAATTTTGGCACGCAGTTGCGATCAATTAATTCAATTAGTAATTTTACAATTTTACTATTGCTAATTCGATAGTTAACAATTGATCGAAACAGTGCGCCGAAATCAGCAACAAATTAAATATTTAACATTTACGATCGACATAATTGATTATAGAGATCCTATATGTTCCCGTAATTATGAAAGTAATCCACATTATTTTAAATTGAATATTTTTAATCCGATAATCGAAAGCAACGATCGGCGTCGATGAGATAATTACGAAAGCAAGAAAGAAAATTTTACCTCCGATCGCAATTTCCCATGAATTCCTGACCACGGATTGGTTGTTTCGGTTTCGCGAACCAGAATCGTTATTCCACCCTAACGGACGTCGATTCGAGCTTAATTATTTATCGCAGCGTTGGTAGAAAGAGAGTAAGTGTGGCAGGTCAGTGTGTAGAAACGTTCTACGTTTAACCTGTTGCTTCGAGGACGGATTTATCGGCCGATGTCGATGAATATTTCACGGGAATCGTCACGTCGCGCCGGCTGATAATAATAAATGGTGATTTTCGTTCCGGGGTTACGGAGGGAGGGACGACACTGCGCCCCCGTGAAATCCACTTCCGGGAAAACTGCCGAAACATTTCGAATTATTTCCGGGGCCTCCAATCTGTTCTGTCGCCAATTTTCCAACTGTTCAACAATCTCGTAATACCGGACGAATTTCAAAATTCAATGAAACTTAGCTTTTCTTTCTGCACAATTTTACATGAGGTTGCACAAACCTCGTGAATTATGTAAATACTAGACAGCGAATTAGATGCATTTATAACAAAAATGGATACGTACAATTTAAAGCAGTGGACATGTAAAAAGTATTTAAGTAAAGTATTTAAAACAAGAATAAAACATCTTCATTTGGCTCCTGTGTCCTGCAATCAATGCAAACATTTTTGATTCGGCATAAAGATCCGCAATCTAGTAATTACGTAAAATTTTAATTTTTAAAGATCATTTGAATAACTCTAGAAACAAATTTTCCCTGAAGAAAAAAGTACAAATTACGTAAGAAATAGTTTCTGTATCACAATAACCTGAAGGGATGTTTTTAAATTCTTCCAATATCTGCCGTTTTAAACTGCACCCCCTAGTCTTAGTCATAAACGCATAAAATCCGCTGTCTAGTGATCACGAGCACTTTGAGATTTTCAGTTACATCGTTACCAAAATTAGTGGTTCGTTTTGGGGAATTTGGTGGTTGATATTCGGTCCTGGGACGTGTCGATAAATCTGTGATCCTGAGAGAGGAGGATCCCGACGAGCTCGGCAGTCCCTTGACAATCGTCCAAGTCTCTAAGCAACCGTGGCATCCGAAGAACGGCTAAATCGTGCCGAGTCGAAAGTAACCACCCCCACCCCCATCCATATTCACTCAGAACCGGGGCGGAAACATTCTCCGTTCCACGGAACGCGAGCCGCAATAACGATAAAACTGTCCGAGCCATTCCGTGGTTGCAAATTCTGACCGTGGCGGGGTCGTCGCACAGTGTAACGTTTCGAACATTTAGGGTCGTTTAATTCCGAAATTGAACATTTTTTAAAAATTACGTTTTTACTTTTACCTTGAAAGCAATACCTCCGTAACCCAGAATCGATATTGTTTTTAATTTTTTATCGCATTCAGATATGAAAAATAAGCTTCGAATGAACTCTACTGCCTATACAAATGGTGAAAATACATCAATCGGCAGCGATACTTTACCTAAATAAAAGTGTGTGTATTTGAACTTCAATTTTTATAATATTTATTTTAGTGATTACTCAATCCTTTGTGGTGTGTTTACAATATTTTTCGTTTTTAAATATTATACATATAGTGTATTATTATTAATAATCATACGAACTCGAAGAACTTTTCAGTATGTACCAATGTTCTACAGAGGAAAACTTTCTTATATGGGCGAATATGGACTTCATACTATATAGTATGTATACATTGAAGTCTTGTCTAGTCGGCTATCAAAAAAAATTCTGCGTCTAGCTGCGTCTCTGGGAGTTTTCATTTATTTTTCACAGTCTTGCACAGCCACCTCGCGCAGTCGTCTAATACAATTTGTGTTCATAACTTATGTTATAACCTGCACTTTGATTGTTATTTAATAAATTGTTATAGTTTTGAATTGTTATTGTTTAACTGTTATTGTGTTTGATTGTTATTAGATTTGATAGTTTTTGTTCTTTGTTTAGTATTATTCATTTCATTACTATTATTTGAAATATTGTTTATTTTGGCGATTATTTCACTCCTTAAGGTAAGTTTTGAATATTTTTGGTTTCAAAATGTGGTATATACTTTAGAGACCCTACATAATTTATATATATGACTAATAACAAACGATTACCATACAAAATTGGAGAACACTTTTCACTGTTTAGCGAATATGAATTTCATTCTTCATTGAATATCGAAGTTGTGATTTTACGTAGGCAGAAATGAGAAGAAAATTGTATCAATGTATTTGGGATCATGAGAGTTCTCTTTCGTTTTCAGAATGTGTTCTAGTATTTCTAGAGCCACCTTTTTCGACATTTGGTAATGACATAGTATTGTTAATGGAAAGCTTGTTCAGAGTGCATTTTTCTACATGTATTTAGTTTATTAAAACTTTGAATATATTTATGTAAGACTGTGTTTGCAATTTTCTTATATCATTTAAATGAAATACCCATTCACACAATAATTTGCAAGAGTTAAAATACGTATTATCGGCCAATACAACAAAAGTAATGTTAAAGTGATTAGAAATCATCATACTTTGAGTAATGTTAGCAAAATACATGATAAAAAAGCGAAACGACATCATTAAGAATTAAACGACCCTAAATGTTCCAAACGTTACACTGTGCGTCGTCTCCTTTCGTTGGGAGCGAGCGAGGGGTGGTTGTTTCCCAGGGAAACAGTCTCGGATAACAATTCCGGGGGACGTCGATGTTTACCGGGCCGAGTTTACCGCAAAGACAACCACCCGCGCGGTTCTCGCGTGCGGATGCAGTTGGAAAGAGCCGAAGGATGCAAGAGATGGATGCAAGGAGGACTTAAGACGCATCAATCCTCGCGAAAGGGGCGGACAAGGATCCTAGGCTCCGTGCTCGAGCAGCTCGAGTCAGGATTACGCTGTCCTGGCCGGAGCGGCGATTGTTTAACTTTAATAAAGCCGTATTCCGTTCTTCAGCTTCTCCCCGGACAATCTTGTCTCAATAGTGGATGGATCCCTCTTGGGTCAGGTGACTTATCGATCGATTCGGTCGGGATTTCCACGGTTTTCCTTCGCTTTTCAAACAGTATTTGAAAATTTCGCTGCTCTTTATCTTGAGGGATTCAACATTTCCGACTTTTTCCAATGAATTATGATGTACAGTATTTTATCCATAAATGTCCCAGATCTATCCTCAATAGTGTGCAAAATACATCATAAGTCATTCGAGAAAGGGCGAAATTTTGAGTCCGTCAAGGTAAAGTTTGCCCTAAAATTTATATTAAATATTTGTCCCTCTTTTTACTGATCTACAGCGTTTTTAGACCCAGGCCGTATAAAGGGGAGATTTTATTCATAGAGGGGAGCCATCATTACAGACGATCCATACCTGCTCAACTAAAGAGCGAACCGGTATAAACTTTGGGTAATCTGCCTCTTCAGGACCAAGACCAGACTGCTCTATACTCCAAACTTCACGGTACTTCATCCTCGAGCGAGAGCGTTTCCTATGCAAATCCTTGGGAACGCTATAAACCGAGACTCGATTATCTTGTAGTGTTTCAATAACGACGGGGACTGGTTTCTTTGAACCTGCTGTACCGAATGTTGTAATATCAAACTTGATATCACTCGATCTTAACGAGACCGACCTTTCTGAAAACCTCGGAAAAGTGAAACTAAATGGTAATTAAGAAGAAACGAGTAGTCTAGGTCCAGCATTTAGATCTTAAATTCGTTGTTAGACCCTCGAGGTGAAAAGACTGATAAATAATTGGCAAATTAAGCAGAAATGTAGATTACAATGGCGGCAAAAAACGTCGTAGAACTCGGCAACGAGTGAATGCCAGTGGCAAAGGTATCCTTTCAAGGATTCCAACCGATGGAACGCGACGAGCTAACGCCAGGGAGCTAAAACAGCCTTAGATGGCTCTATTTTATTCATTCGAAAGACTTCCGAACGAAAAGAACCTTCCTGTCGAGGCAGCTGTCCGCCTAGTTACCCCGTCGTTCCTGTTCCTCTTTTTGTCCAAGGACCCTCTTCTTCCTCACCGTTTCCTGCCGGACCTCTCGATCGTTATCCAAACGATCTCCTCGTGCGCTCGACTGGCGACTCACGGCGAGATAACGCACTGCCAGGATCGCTCGTCCTTAGGACGTACCTTGAACGAGCCCCGTCTGGATCCTCTGCTTCTCTTATCCGAGGATCCCTTTCTTCCTGACCCGGCAGCAAATTAACTCCTTCCATTGTTATGTTATTAGGTGGACCCCCCCTGATAAGGCAGTCCATTGGGTCCACCCAGAGAACGATCCCCCTTTTCGATTTTCAATGTTGAGGACAGTTTAACGAACCCGGTCGAAACGCCCCCGGTTACCGGTCTTGTCAACGTTCTTATCGCCTCGGCGACTGATAAACAATTTTCTGTTTACTTTGTCCACTTGACGTATCGGCCTACTCGCGCTGGCTGGACGTCCTGTTGCTCTTTGGAATTCGATGATCGAGGTTTGTGAGCGAAAGACTGTTGATAGTAGACTTTTACCATTACTTCATAGAAAAGTGATGAATAATTATTATTAAGTGGAGAGTGGATTTTTATCAATACTTTATAGAACACGGATAAATAATTCACTTGATAGAAGAGCTCTATTTAATCAAATTAAATTCTGATATTTTCCATTTTCACATTTCGCAACCAGTACTTTTTTTGCTCTTTGAAATTCACTGATCGAGGTTTGCGAGCCGAAAGACTTTTGATAGTAGACTTTTACCATTACTCCATAGAAAACTGAAGAATATTTATTGTTAAGCGGAGAATGAATTTTTATCATTACTTTATAGAACACAGATAAATAATTCACTCAATAGAAGACCTCTATTTAATCAAATTAAATTTTGATATTTTCCATTTTCACATTTCGCAACCAATTACATCAAAAATTCAACGTTCGTTCCGATAAAAAAAAAGGAAAACTCAACGAAAATTAAACGAAAATTCCCTGGTAAAATTGCACTGCAGAAAACTGAATTTTTCACGGAAAACATTGAATGTTTCGTGGTGTATTCCTATCGCGTTGTTCCGGGGATCGGCAGAAAAACAGAGGCGAGAGAACGTTCACGTCAGGTGCAAAAGGCCGAGAGACAGAATCAATTTGCGGACGCATCGTTTCGCGTAATTAGCGGACGATAACCGACGCGCAACGGGGCCATTTATCAGAGCGGCGATAACGGACAACGCAACGGAACGCAACGGCACTCCGCGTCCGCGACAAACAGCGACAAGAAACGCGGCCATTTTCCTCCGGTCGTTTCCGCGGATGGAAAGAAGTGACGCCTTAATTGTTCCGGCGAGAGAAAACGCGCGGGACGGAGGCACGAGAGTGCTCGTCCACTCGCAATTAAAGATCGCTAATGAGACGTATGCAAATACCGGGTGTGCTCGTTAAAACTTCTCCTCTCTCTCTGCCTGTCCTTTTTCGTTGACGGTGGTACTGGTGGCGCGCGCACGGAGCCCTTCAATCGAAGTCTACGACCGGGAAAGGAGGCTTTTTCTCAGAACAAGTTTCGCACGGAATTCGATGACGCTTCCGACGACAACTTCCTTCATCTCGACTCTTAAATGTCGGACCAATCATGGCGTTTATTATGTTGTAGTGTTCGCTCGTCATCGGCCTATTTGTTTTTGTTTTGTGGAGAACGATTACTGATGTTGAGAATCATTAATAATTTACTGGGAGATGGAAGTAATGTAGGTAGCTACTAATTTTTTGTTTCCAGATATGTACTGTGTTACGTTTGGTTTCTTTCTAAATGTGCTAGAAAGAACTTTTATTTTTCTGATCTGATGTGTATTTCTCGAGATATCCACAATTTTCAACGATTTTTGACCCATTTTGATTTTTGTCCATTACAGCGCCATCTGTAAACCAAAATGCAAAAACTCCTAAGGTCAAATTTGTGTATTTTTGGTTACGTCTGCGTACTCCGATTTTGATGAAATTGCAGATTAATTAATTAATGACCAAATCTGGAATGAAGGGGTTCCCATTTAAGTTTTTTATCTTCCCCCACCGCCACTCTCAGGGCTAACCTACTTGTTTTGATCCGATGCATAGTTCTCGAGATATTTCAATGTATTCAGATAAATGGCCCACCCTGTATGTAGTAACTGCAGGATATCGCCGCCTGAATGCAAGAACTAGGTCATTTACAATTCCATGCAACTACGCTACAATTTTTGCAAACAAAACAGAAGTTGCCTGCTTTTTACATTAACAAGATTAAACTAAATTATGATGCACCAGACGTCGTAGATTACTTTGATAGATTACCAAGTTTTTACATTAAATTTCAAATTTCAAATTACCTAGTTCTTACATTCAGGTGACGATATAATAATGAAATTCATGAATTAATTAACTTTAAATGAAATATGTTATAATATATAACATTAATTGAAGTGTAGATTATTATGTAACTTAATAGTACTTTCTATCAATCTTCATAATATTGATAGAAATTATAAAATTGATATTAGTCATTAATTTAATTCTTTGCTGCTCTAAATTGTGTTAATATTTCACATTTTTACAACCACATTGGTGATCTTTATGGAAATTCTGATCCGACGTCCAGCAACAAATTCGAACGATTTCATCTGAGTCGTACTATGTAATTCTAGCAATTAGCAGAGATTCCGTTCGAGTATTTTCTCGAATAACACGAGATTTTCCGTCGAATTTCCTGGCCGGAAAGAAAACGCGATCGAGAAACGTTCCCGCAGACAAGAAACAGAGAGGACTCGGACGTGGGTGGATCGAAAATGAAGTCGAACCCATCGAAATGTAAATTCGCGACGCGTTGCGGGGCCATTACTTAAGGAAGCTACGGCGAGGAATTCCGTTTCGAGAGGAATGGACGAGGAAGAAATTAGATAGTCCCCGAAGAATCCCATTACAGAAAACGTTCGCTGCGAAATAACATTCCCACGCGGGCTCGCGAAATGCAAAACGCGTCCCGGGCCGCTGTGTTCGATCGCTTTCGATTTCGGACGGCGATGCTTGCAACCAACCTTGGATACGATTTCCTCATTTCCTGGGGGAACAATGTCCTCGATCTTCTGGAAAATTCCCTTTTATTGCCTATTTCCAAAAATGTATCAGCGGTATCGTCAAAATTTTTACAAACTTCTGATACGAATCACCTGAAAATATAAATAGAAACGTTTCAGCTATCTTATATTCGTCTAAAAATATAAATAAACTATAGTTACAATAAATAAGTTGATATTTTCTGTTTTGCAAATTAATATAACTTTTTTAACGTGTCGGTCTAGTTTAAGATCATTTTCAAGAAATATATAATTGCGTCTGTAATAATTAATCAATGTAAATTATATATTTCAAGTTTAATTCCGTGTTAAAAATCAAAAAGAAAATTTTCAGGGGCAAACTTATTTGCTAAGTGAAAAATTATTTAAGAGTTGTTATTATAACAACATAGGATCGAATCTGTGCGCCAAAAATATCAATTTATTTATTTACAATTGTCGATCGAGATAAAAGGAAACAGTTATAGTTACAATGTCCTGGAAAATTTGGAATAGAATGTTGAAATACTTGTAACATTTTAGACAATAGAATAACTAAACAATTCATGCAAAATTTCTATAAGAATGACGCAAACGAAGAAGGTTCGGTTTAGCTTGATGCGGTTCGCTTCGTAATTACCTCCGGTTAATTATTTCCCCCAGGACGTGGCGGTCTATATTTTCGGGATCGCAAATATCATCCACGCCAAGGACATGTAAAGCATCCAGCATAATTAGACATCCGTGGCCTGGGGAACACGATATCCCGTCCATCCGCGTGTAACCAGAGATTCTGCGTTGCGCGAGCTTTTAACCTTAAGCCACTATCTCTCGCCCGACTGTCCACTAAATTCGAGCAGTTTAATTTCCGTACCGAACAGTAACATTATGCCCTTTGTTCCGTGGCTGCGTGCAAAGAGCCCCAGGATCTTCCTCCTACGCCCTCGCCATCGACGAGTTACGAGCACCCGCACAACTAAACATTCGAGAAAAATTGCCGGCGGCCCCCCTGTTCTCGCGGGTGTTCAGGGAAAACGGTCATGATATAGGATAAGCCGGCTAATAATCTCCAGAAAAGTCCTACGTGTTCTGTACACATGACTCATCCAACGTCTCGGCAATATTTTTCAATCGTTTCGGCTGAACGAAATTATTATTATTTACTAGCTGACCCGACAGACGTTATCCTGTCCTTTGTTTGACAAACAAAGTAAAAATGAGAAAAAATATAATAATAATAATAAAAATTATTAAATCATTGTATTAAATATCATTAAAAAATTCATTTTCATTTTTTCCTGAATTTCCCTTTCTCCGGGGAACTTTTCTAATTTTTCTTTCCCTGAAAACCTTATTCGGTCTATCACGAACATTTTTTAAACAAAATTAGCCAAATCGGTCCATACTTTCTCAAGTGATGCACTTACCAACGAACAGCATTTAATATTTATTTATATAGAAGATTATAGACGGGCTAAAGCCCTTTTACATAAGTGTTTACAATTAAAAAAAGAGAAAGATAAAAGACTACTCGTCTAATAACAAAGAAGGGACATGCAAAAAAACTAATGGTACAAACAATATCAAATTCACACGAATACTGAAGAAAACATTTGAGAAAAATTGTCCCCGTCCAATAATCACTAGAAAAGTCGTACGTGTTACGTGCACTGATTCATCGACGCAGTATTTTTCAATCGTTCCAGCCGAGTATCGATGGAAACATTTACTTTCAGTGAGAGAATTATTCGAGAAGCAATTCGAACTGGACGCTCGTCGGTCATCTGGAATCGATTTCGTGTCTTCTTCGCTCGGACTGTTTACGGACAGCCTATTAAATTGTGCTCGATGTGGAGAGGACGCCTACGTGTCCCGGTGTCGGTTCAAAAATCGCGTTTCCGCCCCCGTGGGGACCCCTGATGGGTCGCCATGCGATGATTCACTCGATCGCGGAAAACGAGTGGATTCAGAATGTCCTGCGTGTCCGACGACGATAATGATAAGCGTCGACGACGTCGCGTCGTAACGACGATAGAAGAACGTTGTTTCACTAGACACGCTTCGGTCACGTGGGTACCATCGTTGATCTGATTAAACGTCACCGAATCGAGGACGACGCATCCCAATTATTCATTCACGGCTTCCGATGTTATTAAATCACTCCGGCAACAATTTTCATTCATTTATACCTCGCACAGTTTATTAAATATGTATATATATATAATAAATTTTTTGGTTTCGATGCACAGTTCGATCAATAATATTGATCCCTGTATGGATCATTCTAGGAATTGAAACGTTGAGATGAATGTTTAAATAATTGCAAGTTTGCTGTTTTCTATAATTGATCGAAATGTACACCGAAACCACAAAATTTATTATATATTTCATTTTCGATCGAGAAGAATTTTACTTTTATTAAATATATAATTAGTTGCAATTAGAGAGTGAATCTTATGCATTCGTGACTAAACAGTGGATCTCTATACAAAAAAAAACATTTTATGTTCTTTATTAATGCGTTTGATATGCTGAAAATATTATAACAGTTTTTTTTATCTCTCATTTTCCTCATAAATGCGTAAATTCCATATACGTATAATTTAAAATAGTGGAAAAATTAACTTGTACTTATAGATGAAATCGCGAAAGTTCACAGATCAGCAATTTTACATTTAATATAAATTCGCATATAAATCCACAGTCGATTCGGGACTCGCTCCAACAACGCTCTTTCTCTTTCTCTCTCTCGCTCTGGGAGAATATCGTCCATGCAGCATGCCCTCCATTACACCGGTTGCCAAGCCATTACTTTCGTCGGTATTCGTGTCACAAATTACAAGACGGATCGCAAACCGAATTCCTTATCGAGGGTCCGGCATCGGCGATCGAAAAATTGCTTCGAAACGACGTACAAACGACTCTCTATGACTCACTATAATCTCGACTCGATAGAACAATCCCGGTTAGAGCGTTTCCGTTTGCTGAAAAAGAAAGCTCGGTTTTTCTTGGCGGACCGATAAGAAAATTCGTTTTTCATGGTAGGCGACGTGCGCCAATGAGACGAGCTCGCGAAAGTCGAACGGGGTTTAGGCGAAAGGACAATAGAGGGTTGGATGGGGGAGGGGGTGTGGCTGTCGGAGGGATTGAGGTTCGATTCGATATTCTATCGAGATAGCCGGCATTTTTCAACGCGCCGTCGATGGCCAGCAACATTTTTCGAGGCAACGGCTTGCTCGAACCGCGATCCCAGGCGTGTGTGGAGGTGACGTGAGAGAGAGCCGAGGATTCGTGCGTGGAGTGTCTGATCTTAGAAACCGTGCTGCTGGATAAATGGTGGCGCCCAGACGTCCTTTGGATTCCTTCGTTTCGGATCGCCGCGCGGAAAAGATATTGCCGGTGAACCCTCCAGGACGTGGGACCCTGTCCGACCAACCCCGCTAAGAATTCTTATTAATCGTATTAATTGTTGATCATCAAGAATGCGGGGGTGGCATCGCTTTATTAATATGTTGCGGAACCTCTGCTAACGAATGAACAATTTTTCATTTGATTTTCAGACAGCAAAATTGGAAGAATTAATTATAAAATTATCACGAAAAATATATAATTATTACGATAAGTATCAGCAGGTAGGAATAATTTTATATTTATTTTATTAATATATATGAGGGTTAAATATGAGCATTAAAAAAGCACGTATATGGAATATCCTGCAAAATAATCAACAGTTAAAAAGAGAATAGATCCGCAATATAGATAGGAATAATTTTTTAATAAAATTTTTGCCCCTTTTGTTCGTAACGCGCCACTGCTCACCATAAAGACTTCTCAAGTCGAAGACGCTTCGAACTGATTTAAATTTTTGAGCAATAATCCTCGAGAATGGCGGGTCGCGAGTACGGAAAGTTCGGTAATAAGCAATTAAGAGAATCTTTGGATCAATGAGCCGTTCAAGAGGAACGAATAACAATCACGAACGAATCGAGAAAGCTAATGGCCGGTGGAGCGCGACGGTAAACACTATCGTGCCCAGCCATTCAATCCCAAAACGGCAAAACTTTCTGTCGTTGTTCGCGCGCCGTTGCGTAGCATGCCTCCTTCCTAATAGCTACAACGCTCTATAATTAATTTCAACCCTTCCGGGAATCCATTACCACGTGCATTCGGTCCCACAGATATCATCTGCGATGTAGCGAAACCGCGGGCGCGGCCACCCATCGAGAGAGAGCCGCTGTTAGGCTACGCGAACTGTTTCATTTGGTACCGAACGATGCTCTAGCATATTCGTCCGTATGCCACCGATCGATTGGCCAATATCGATGATCATTTTAATTAGCAATCGGAACCCCGTGTTGCTCCGAACTGTTTGCACAGAATCTCGACTCCACCGTTTAATCAATTTTTCTAGCGAAATGTTTCAAACTATTCAATCAATTAGATCACTGTGGATCTTCGTGCAAAATCGAAATGTTCTGCAATGAATGTTGTTATTGTTATCGATCGTATGATTGTTAAAACAGAAAAAATATTTCGGCGCAACGGTTCGATCAAATAATCACTATAAATTATTACTATTTTTTCTGTTCTGCAACGATTTTGTGAAGAAGATGAAAACAGACGAAAAGCAAAAATGAATTTGGTTAAATACGAGAATAAATAAATTCATAAATTTAAATAATTTTTGATTTTCGATAAACAAAGCAACTCTGTCGATTCTACAGTTTCGAATAGTTTGTATGTAAAAGTTCGCCTCGTAGCGGTTTTTGCGTTCTCTTTTATCAGACAACTAGCTCGTCGATATTTCAAGCGAACAATCAGCGGCAAATTAAAGCAGTATTTAAAAGTTCGATGTTTAAACTAATTATCGATTCAGCATATCGCTCGCAGCGGTCAATTTACCGATATCGACGATTCCTTTAATTAACGATCGGGGGTGCGGAGTTTCGGAGCCGTTTGCGGAGAATTTGGTATTAACTCGGACATTGTAAATTTCTGAAGTCTGTAACGCTGCCAAAATGAAGTTATTCAGTGGTCTTCGACAAAAGCGCTGTTCATCCTTCGTTGAAACAGTCAATTAAAATGAGTAATATCCTATCCGAGATTAAGGATGTTCTAGAGGTAATTAAAAACTCAAGAAAATTTTTAAAAATTTGACAATCAATCAATATTGCTTTCTGAGATATTTTCAATTTATTTAAATATTTATTTTTAACTTTTTATTGCGTAATTATATATATTGAATATCACAGATTTATTATCTTGAAGTTCAAAAAATAAATATAACATGAGATTCACTAATTAAACGAAAGCTCTTTAAATTAATCTATTTTTTAATGCAAAATATACTGATGAATGTCTTTCGATGGCTTTCATTCAGTACCTCCAGAACATTCTTAAATCAGGAACACTGGCTTTAAATTTGCATTCGACTCGCCGAACGATTATGACAGCTACCGAATTTCGGTTCCCTCGACAAAGAGCAGCCTAGTGACGAACTAATTCCACGAGAACAGGCGAGCCTGGATGCAATGCATAATCGCGACAAAGACAGGCCTGAATATTCCAGGAGCGTCGACACGCGACAGAGAATCGCCGAACAAATTTGAATGTGGCTAGAGAGGGCGCAGGGGGAGGGGGATCGAGCAGGGCACACAGGGCTCGCGCGGAGCGAATGGTTTGGTGTTGCTGGATAGAAGGGATAATCTTTCCTGCTGGCGCACCATTATCCCGGCTAAATTGGTATCCATTGTTTGTTGATGGGCCTGCTAATTACCTGGTGCCGCGCACTGACGTCCTAAAGGGTTCGGGGATTAAGTAGATCGGTAGGTATTAGTCTGCGGTTCCCGGTAAACGCGCACTGTCTAGTACAGGCCGCTCCTTGCAATAAGTTTCCTTAATGCTCCCGTCATGGCTGTATCGAAATGCCCGGACTAATGAGTCCCTTTCTCCGGTACCTGGCGACCCGATGCCTCAGACGATTTTGATGCCTAATGCCTGTGAAATCTGATTGGACCCGTCAGACTGCTAAGACACCGGCGAGACACCGAGCGCGACAGAGAGACTCTACAATATTAAACGCTCAGGCTTATTCCGCCATTCTGGAGACTCCTGTTCTTGATTTAAATCGATCCCCTCGAGCAATTAGGGAACCTGCTTCCTCGAATTCACCAAAAATTCACCATCCGTTTTAGTTCAGTCGAATTTTCTGTCCAGCATTGCTGCGGTTCTACGAGCTTCCTGGTTTTCAATAATTTTAGATAATGTTAATTGTTATTTTATTTAAAATCTTTGAAGTCTAATGCTATTATAATACGTATCACAATGGCAAACACTTTTATTGAAATTGTTTGTAATTTTCAATTCAATGTTTCCACAAGGAAATTTATTATATTTTTTTAAATGGACCTCTTAATTTTTCGAGTTGTTTCAGTATTTTTTGTCGGTATGAAAAATCTGCGTTCCTCCGCGTGTACTTGTTATTAAATATATAGAAGGAGATATTTTTCTTTTGTCTGCAACTAACAAGCATAAGAAACAGCATTTCCCTCTCGGCACCGCAGCGAATGAGCGGAATTGGTTTTCCCGGTGAAAATTATGAAAATTCCGTCAAATAATTTCACCACGTAATACCCACCGGCACAAATGTCTGGGGTTTTAAAAATCCCCTAAATCACGGCATTTTGTTCCCGAACAAGTGCGTTTAATTATACTCGTAATCTCCTCGACTTCGGCCAGCAGTATTAATCGCCTTCTCTCGGCAATTGAAACAAACTGTAATGGAGCTTCCGGAACCAATTGATGGCGTCTCGATCTTCCGTGCTCTCTTTCTCGTCCTTTAACCATAAGACGCCCGGCGATTTAATGGCCCTCCTTCTTCCGTTGAATAACGCAGCTACGTCTTGTTTCTTTGTCCGTTTATTTAGTAACTGCACCATCCCGTAATCCACCCAGTGAATTTACAGTATAATCAGTCGGGTTTCAATTACTTTCTTCGAATCCCTTTGTTACGACACCGAACATTATTATTTGACTTCTTCTTCGGACCTTTATGGCCTTTAAAAGACTGTAATAAACGTTTCTAGAATTGGTAGACCATTTGTTTTTCAATTTACAGTGTAATCTGTCCAGTAATTAATTTCTTGAAGTCTCGTTCTTTGGAACACCATAAAAGTTCCAAAGTCCAGGTTAGAATCAATCATAATATATATAATAATTTTAAAAAATACATAAATATATAAAAAACAAATATATA
>CM052329.1:2969735-2996529 GCA_028455615.1 Lasioglossum zephyrum | reverse complement strand
TATATATATATTTATAATAAATATATTTTATTTAAATTTATAATAAATATATATGTATATCATTGATACAGAATTTTGAAACGTACATTTATTTTTGTTTCTCCCTGTTTCCAAGGATTAAACAAAATTCATTTGTATGAACTGCGCGTCGCTGATTAATTTCAATAGGGAACGAGCAGCGTTTTTAATGGCCATCGATGAACTCTCGAGTAGTCGCCATTGATTTCACGTCATCGCCGAAATCAAGGCATTTATGTACCAGGTTCGTCAAAGTGACGTCACAGCCGGTCGAAGTCCCGCTATCATTCACATGGAGGGATCATTAATATTTCTGAATGGGATGATTATAAATATTATCGTGGGAGAATCTACAGCATTCATGCTGGTCTTTGAGTGCGTATCAATTCGACCGTTTTTTTTAAATGTCGAGATCAAGTTGATTGAACCGGTGGATGATACTTCTGATGTGAAAAGGGATACTTTGACAACAAGTATATTGGCTGTAAAGAGGATGCAGACTGTTGGCAGCCTGAACGATGTGTATATCGACAGACGTGAAAATTAATTCGCCATTCGATTCGCCGAGGTTAAGAGAACCGGTGTGTAACGATCTTTTCATCCCCTGTATTAGCTCCATTGAATCCACCGTTCCAGCTATGGTCACGGACGCGTAATTTACGCTGTTAAGTCGGTTGCTTCGATCAATTGCCACTCGTTTTATCGCCGGTAATGATGTGAACCCTCGTTCGGAACTTCATACTTAAATATTAATCCTGGTTTTATCGAATACCGTTCGTTACATAGTCATTGAAGCTATACGTTCTCGCTTCAATATGCTATTCCTTCAACCCTGCTTTACAAAATTGAATAGACGCGATATTATCTAAAATTATTGAAAATTTGCAGAAGTGCAGTATAGAAAATTCGAATAAAATCAAATGGTGATGATTTTATAACCATCATGGTAATGTTTACCGGATACCTTCAATACTTGTTAGATTTAATGTTAAAAAATTATAATCTGACATTTTTCACATTCTTCTGTCAAACGTCAGTTTATAATTCATCCCTAAATTTTTGGAAACTCTCACTGTTTTCAATTTCCATGATAAATGTATGGTGGTACTGGTTTCTCCCATAAATTCGTAGAATGAAGTTCAGCAACGAAAAATTGCATTCCGGTGCACCATTGAGACCTGCTGCGTCCCCGTTTGTCCCTAATTGCCGCTTGCAAATCACGGGACCGGTGAAAACGACCCGGAACAAAGAAGGTCCATCCATAAAACAGATGCCTATCCGTTCCGCGAAAATCGTAGGTCGAATGCAACCGGTGCAGCAGCAATTGCATCGGCGGAGGTGGTCCGCGAGGGTTCGAGTGTTTGCGCGCGAGTACACACAGGGAAGAAAGCGTTGCGACGCGTGACAGGGTTTTCGGGCACTCTCCGCGCGCGAGGGATGATTTCTGCGTTTCCATATTAAATTTCATTTGGGTATCCAGTTTCGCGTGCGGATGACATTCTTTGTCTTCTCGGCCCCCGGCGGAATATTGCATTCTTCCGGAAAAGCTTTGCTTCCTTTCCGGAACGGGGCGGCCTCTCATCCGGTGAAATGAAATTCCACGTCCAATTTGCCATCGAGCGCGCGCGCGCTCTCTCGTCCGCGTGCGGGGGCGGCTATGGGGGGAGGTGGCCCCGATAGAATAAAAAATAAAAGAGAAAGAGGAAAGAACGGTCGAGGGAATCGTCTTCTCTCCTCGCCCATTCCCCGCTGCAATCGTGAAATTCGATATGTAGAGTCGCGCCGGTAAAATCGGCAAACCGGCCACCTAAACCCCCATGAGTTCTCGCTCCACGACCACCGTGCAAGCCTATGGGAACAATGGCCGACGACCTCCACTCGACATCCAGCCAGCCGGATCTGTTTCGCTTGTTTCTTCTTTCGGAATCAACGGAGACTGCAGCAAGGGGTGCACCTGTCGAAATTCTCGAAATTTTTTTATACGCAATGCACCAGCGAAAAAATTCTATATTATTGGAACATGTGCATATAACACTCAACTTCATCCTTCAATTTTTTTTAATTTGAAAAATACCTTTTAACTTACAAATAAAAATGTGTTTCTTCTTTCGGAATCAACGGAGGCTGCAACAAGGGGTGCACCTGACGAAATTCTCGAATTTTTTTATATGCAATGCACCAGCGAAAAAATTGCATATTACTGGAACATGTGTATATAACGTTCAACTTCATCCTTCATTTTTTTAAATTTGAAAGATGCCTTTTAACTCACAAATAAAAATTTGTTTGTCGTAGGATAGGATTTTTGGCTAAATTAAATTCGTGTAATCTTAACAGCGCTGACTGCCAGGCTACTAAAGATTGCACCCCTTCACTGCACCCTGCACTCTGCACCCGCCCACGCAATCGGTATTAACCCCTCCCGTCGGGGGTTGATTCAACAACGAACCTCGCTGCTGGATATTTGGTTTCCATTTTGTTTTGTTTTGTTTTCTTCGCGATACCTGGATTTCCTTTCTCGCGTCGCGTTGGATGCAGCCCTGCTATGTGATTGGGGATTTCACGATTATGTCCCTCGATAGAAATGTGTCGGACTGGATTTGAAAGTAAAGTACATCTTGTAAACCAATTTTACAAATGAAAATCATTGAGTCCGACTGAAGAAATTTAGGACTTGTTTCTAGAACAACGTCCAATAAAATTCTAAAATGATGAAAGTAACATCTGCTACCAAACAGGCCCATAATCCCTCGCGTCGCTCGAGATGCAAAATCGTTTGAGTCTAATCAGAGGATCGAGGGTATAATCGATTCCGATCCCGGCTCCCCGGTTAATCCGCATACATTTACGAAACATAAGGCGGAATAAAAATTGGAGAACGCACGAGCGCGCAAATGGCCTCGGTCAATTTCTCTGGGGAAGGTTCGAACGTTGCGAAAGGAGAAAATCCTGACACTTGCATTATTTTCCTGCAGCCGCCGCGCCGCGCCGCGATGGTAAGCTCGCCGATGCGACTTCGACGAAGCCAGAAACTCTGGGTAGAAGAAGGAGGTAGGAAAAAGGGGGGTCGTAAGAGCAAATGGTAAGAATCAGCTTGAGGTGACTGGAATATCGTAGGACAGTTTTCCGATACTGTGCATTCCCTCGGCTGGCTACTATTCCTACGCACGTACAAGCTTACGCAACGTCGCAGACGACACTTTTAATATTTATACATTGTAAACGGAAGCAATTTTTCACTGCCTTTATTCATTGCTGCTGACTATCGATTTTACATTACGTTTATTACCGAAATTAGGGATTGCAATCCCGCGAAGTGGCATCTCAAGTAATTTTTTGGTCCCGCATTTCATCTTGCGGGATGCATACAAAAGGTCTGCATACTCTGATTTTGATGAAATTTTAATATGTTATGCAGCAACACATTCTGAACAACTTTTTCCTTTTCCAATATAGGGGAGTCGCTTTTAGTTCTTGAAATATTTGCAAAAACCTATCGCGAATACTGTATTTAATTTTTCGTATTCCTGCACGTATTAGCGATAGTCTTTTGCAAATATCTCGAAAACTAAAAGCGTTCCCCCTATATTGGAAAAGGAAAAAGTTGTTCAAAATGTCGAAATCTATAACACATTAAAATTTCATCAAAATCGGAGTACGCGTACCTTTTCTATGTAATTACCATTTTGACAAATACAATTAATGATGATTATCTCATTAAGTAAAATTTGTTTCTTTATTAAATGTACATATATTATATTGAAGAATTAAATTCTTAGCCCCGCAGGACCTCGCGGGATCCCTAAACGAAATGTTATTCGAGGCACACGAAAAGTGCATGGCAAACCATAAACCTCGACATGCAGAACAGAAACTAGCGTAATTATAAATACACGGTGCACGACTCCAGTGTAGTCGTGCGCTTAAATGTCAGTGCACGAATGCAACGGGTTGCATGTGCAGCGTTCGATCGGGGTCACACGATGCGTCTTTCCTTATTGTTCGCGGAGTCATTGTTCCACGTTCTGGACAGCTATTACGCGTATCCTTCCGTCGATTGTGGGGACGTGGGATGCGTGCTAACGTGTCGCCCCTGCCACGTGCGCCGACTGTCAAATTTTTCTTAGCCTACGACGACGTTTCAACTCGTCTGCGAGACTTATGCTACACGTTCACTCCCGACTCTTCATCTTCGTATCGACATTTTTCCGAGAGCACACTGTTTCATATTCTCGATATCGACTTCTGTAGATTATGAGAATTTACGTGCGAACCTTATTTTTTCCTTCTTTTTCAATCCATTTACATTACATACCTTTCAATATATACATTTTATTTGGTTTTTTATATAAGATAAAGGTTCAAACTATTTATTTAAAAATTGATCGAAACTGTTGCGCCGAAAACATTAATTCATAAGTATTAAATATTTACGATCGATAAAATTGATTATTTATTTCATCTAAGAAAGACACGGCATTCGTATTTGTTAGACTTTGTTTAAAATCTTCGTCACGATTCTGACGCCGAGACAATTGTATATTTTCTGGGACACCCTGTATGAAAAGAGTCTTCTTTATTTCATAACTGCGAGTAAGGGGGTCTCGTTGATTTCGTTGGATTCCTTTCCTGGATTCAACAGGATACACAGCGTATACCTTGCAGCAGGGTAGAAAAAGTGGCCCTCTCGATCTGCCGTCAAGTATCTCACCCTCTCCACGGGTCACCCCCATTTCTCACTGCCTTTTCGCAGAAGCAGCGACGTTCTTTCGTCAGGAAGAGTACAGAGCTCTCTGCCATCGGATGATAAATTGTTGTCCCTCCGCGAAGAAATTCCTTCATCCCCCGCGACTCGCCTTGAAAGATCGTGTTATAAATGAATTGCAACTGTTGTAGAGTGTTCGCCAATTGAACGTAAATTTCGGATAGTAATTTCCTATTTCGCGTAAAAATGACGTTCCTTCCATTTGTTATTACCAGACTGCGGATTTTTCTGAAGCGTTTACGAAGAAATGAATTTTTATTTAAAATATATTCTAAATGGTGAAAAAATTGTTTTTCATCGCCTCAATTGAAGATTATTAGACTAAGGGATGAAATCAATTTTTATTTGAAAACATATTCTAAATGGTGAAAAAAATTGGTTTTCATCGTCTTAATTGGAGATTATTAGACTAAGAAATAAAATCAATTTTTATTTGAAAACATATTCTAAATGGTGAAAAAATTGATTTTCATCGTCTCCTGAGAAAACGAAATGATTTCTTGAACCACTTTTCTAAATGTACAAATGCATATTTTAGTAAACGTAGAAATTATTACTTGGAGTAAATCCCCGAAATTGCTATTCGTCGCGGAGGATTCCCGTTAACATTAACTCAAAATGACCGCAAGGTGAAATTTCACTCACGTGGCCGGCCTTTGAGGGTTAATGTACCTAAATAGAATTTCGGTAGCTTTGTCGAGCAATTTGCCGGGCTCGTGAACGGTTTAAAAATGTCCGGCGATGTTCAATGAGCAGAAAATTCCCGATTAATAACTGTCGACCATTTGCACCGAATAAGCGGTAGGAAATCCCTGACCTGAACCGCAAGGCGACTCATTTGGCACGAAATTTAGTCGATGTTGCTGCCGGGCTAAATGCCGGAACATCTACCGAGATATATCCTTAAGACCAGCGTTAATTGATGCCGGCTCTTAAAGGCTGCACGCAGTTTATTCCCCTCGCATATTCACCAGGGGTAGTAATGCATACGTAAACGCAAGCGGGGCGCGGGGCAGGGCCGGGCTTTCTACTCGATTTTCTCTGTGCATACACGTAAGTGAATGGAATTTACCTCTCCGCGGAATTTCATTTGCAGACCCATCCACCATCGCCACTGTCCTACACCGCCGAACCCACGCCATTGGGCTGCTGTTACGTTACAATTTGCTGGTCAGCGACCACGGCAATGCATTTTCGAAAATTTTGGTTCGCGACGTTTGTTCAATTAGTCGCTACTCTGTTCGAAGCACGATAATTAAACCCTTGTCGTACTTTGACCAGTCACACTTCCGATGAAGATTTTAATAAAGTATAATATGGATATTATACCCTTCTTCTTCGAGGAAATCAAATTTTATTCGTTTAAGATCAATATTTCTGACCATGATTAACTGAAATGAATTCAATGTAATTTTTACGATATCGTCAAAAATGAATCATTATACAGGGTGTCTCCAAATTCCTTCAACATCCGGAAATTGAAGGTTCTTGAGATCATTTGAAGCAACATTTTCCTTTGCAAAAATGGCATTCGTGGCTTTGTTAAGGAGTTATTAATGAAAAACACAGACCAATCAGAGCGCGACCTAGACGCGTGTTGGTTGGTCTGTGTTTTTCGCTAATATCTCCTGAACAAAGCCGCGGACGAAATTTTTGCAAAGGAAAATGTTACTTCAAATGATCTCAGGAATGTCCCATTTCCGGATGTTGAAGGAATTTTGAAACATCCTGTATAATCCATTTAATGTTACCAACCTTTTCCTGTAAATATCTGGAAACTAGAGAAACATATATGATTTAGACCACGTTTAAGCATCATCAAAGTGTATTTTACGAAGTGCATTGATCGTTCTTGCAAGAATACTTAGAAATACATTTTAAATTTGCATTACAATCATCGTGTAGTACAAATGAAAAGTGATCCCCAAACTATGTTGTCCATGCTATTTAACAGTATTTAGCATGAAAATCGCCGATCTGCAAGTAGAACCGGACTGGTCGTCCGTGGGGCTTCCAGTTTTCGAAAATGCCGCCCGACCCGACCCGCTGGCATCGCGTTAACGACGGCAACACCCCGACGTAATAACATAATGGCGTGTTACGGGTATTACGCAGATTACGCAGCTTCCGTTCAGTCACGCATGACGAATCCCAATTGGGGTGGCCGAAGGGGGTGGAAGAGAGAGGAAACCACCCCCGGTTTTCCGAGTGCTCATGGTGTTTATGCGGGCCGGAGGCTCAGAGCGCAGGGACTACCTATTAACAGATTAATGATTTCATAAAGGCCGAGACCGGCTAATAAACGGTATTAAAACAGAGAACTAGGATACGTTTCGCGGGCCGATGAAGGGTTGTTCTACGGCTGGGCTCGTTAAATATTCGATGAGGATTCCCGCGCCCCTAGCCGACCCACCGCGTATTTTCTCTTGGACCAACCACGTATATTACGCGCACACACCCACGACGCAAAGTCTCGTTTGATTTCTACGGCCGGTTTTATTGTCCGGGGCTTACACCGTGGGGCTGACGGCGACCCGGGTACAGGTTTTATTGGCTTGCACTCGAGGACAGAATCTGGATTTTGTTAGAGTAATGCTCTGGCTCAGAAATATTATTTTTTTCGGGGCGATGATATAATGCGAATGGTTTATCAGGATTAAATTAAGTACGACGGAAAATTCAGGTCGGATGGAATAAAAATCTAGGCTGGACTTTGTAAGAGTGACAATGTTCAAGAATTTTCTTTTTTTTTACGAATAATTTTGTTTGTCTGATTTGGTCGATTTTTACAACAATGTGGTATACTACGATATTAATGAATACCTCAAAAAGAAGAAACATCTAGTATGACTGACAATGTTCAAGAATTTTCTTTTTTTTTAGGAATAATTTTGTTGTTCTGATTTTTTCAATTTTTCGAAACACAGTGCATCTGCACTGGAATACCATACGAAATGAGCACCGCCCGCGAAGAGCGTCCGAAGAAGACTCTGAGAAAGGAGAAACAGTGGTAGATTTGAATACGAGCACGTAACACGATAACCATACTCGCATTACTTTATTTCCAATTGTGCGATCCGATCACATTTCCTCTCTCGCGGTCAAGAAGGGAACAATAAAAATGGCACACGTCGCGCATAAAGGCTACGGTAAAAAGCCTGGAACCTCCGCCGGCAATATTTTCATCGGAGACCAGGTGACTCTCTCCGTGTCCCGATAAGGTGTCGTCTCTCTCCTCCGAACCAGTTCCAGCGAACAATACCATGTTCGATTCGGTCCGAACTCGCTGGAAAATAATACCGTTAATCAGAATGTAATTCCACGCCATCGGGCAGCGGTGATGCAATTCCGTTCGATGATAATGCGGATCGGAAGATTTCGTGGGCGGCACAGGGCTCTCGCAATGAAACCTAATATCGAAAGAGAGGGAGAGGGAGAGAGAATCGGCATCGGCCGCTAATACTCTGGAAAGTTTATTAGCCCTCGCCCCCTCCTTTGTGCTCCCTGCGCTTTAATCTCCGTCTGTCGCGGCCCGGGGATCAATTTCTCATGAATAGCACGAGGGACGCTGCGCCGGAACGATTTTCGAAATAAATATAGTCGGACCTCAGCCATACGAACCAGAAATCTCACGTAAAAGCTTTCTGTCACAACCTCTTTCGATTTTGAACTACGGTAATGCCTCGATACGTGCACAGAGATGTGCACTATTCTTGCCTCTTCCTTCGAACTTCTAGTTTTATGTCTAAATCGAGTATCTCACGTAAAAGCTCTCTGTTACAACACCCTTTTTCGATTTCGAACTACGGTAATGTCTCGATACATGCACAGAGATGTGCACGATACTTGCTTCTTCCTTCAAACTTCTAGTTTTATGTCTAAATCGAGTATCTCACGTAAAAGTTCTCTGTTACACCCTCTTTCGATTTCGAACTACGGTAATGCCTCGATACATGCACAGAGATGTGCACGATACTTGCTTCTTCCTTCAAACTTCTAGTTTTATTTCTAGATCGAACATCTCTTGTACAAGCTGTTTGTTACACTTTCTTTCGATTTCGAACTACGGTAATGCCTCGATACATGCACAAAGATGTGCACGATACTTGCGTCTTCCTTCCAACTTCTAGTTTTATTTCTAGATGGATCATTTCGTTGAACAAACACTTGCACAATCATTTATAGACTTCAACGAGTATTTCAGAATTTTCCGAGGTGGCTAGGCTGGCGCTTAAAGTGTGAACTCTTCGATATCTGGGAAGAATCACTTTCTTTCCCAAACTCGACAAGTTGCCTGGAGAAAGTCTAATAACTTTTCAGCAATTCAGAAGTTCGCTGGATTCTCGAGGACCTTGAAATCTCGTCGGAACTGTTAAAATCTTCCCTTCGATTTACCGTATAAATTCCCCTCTCCCCAGGTAGATGTTTCCTCGGGTCCTGCGGCTCTTGTTCCAGCTTTCCTCGCTTTCAGTCTGCTCCTCCATCCATCACGATGCTACCTTCACTACCTACATCCCAGGTCCCTTCGAGCAACGCGCGTTTTCCACGTGCAACGGGTAGACAGTGTGGCTGGTAACCACGTAGAGACGGGTCTCTCTCTCCGCTAATGTAATGTGATCACGTAGAGCTCTAGCAGGACCGTCTTCGAAAGCTCGCCGTCGCGTTACAAAGGAGGGGATTTCAATATCTTTGCGTCCCTGTGCCCAATATTCCGCGGAACTCGTGCATGCAGACCGGCGGGGCGGGCGAGAACAGGGAGACACGGTTGATTGAGGACGCAACGTGAAAAACGTGAGGGTTCAACAAGACACAACCAGACTGATATCGCCGCAGCCTCGCTGCTTTAATTCCTCGAAATGGATCCGGTCCACCATCATTGGCAGATAGAAAATTGTGCTCACCAAATCGCCTTTCAGGTTTTTTTCAACAAAATCATACCTAATACAGAACTAACCCTACCCCGTTATTATTTACCATATTTTATCTCAATATTAAATAATAATGTTAATCTTGGAGAATGCGTACAGTTAACTAGATTCAACAACGATTGGTTATTTTTCATTGCGTTTATTAAGCCACACATGATTTATATAACCTGCTCCTAAAAAATAGCTGCATACAAGAGACTAGGATACCAATTCACCCATTTTTATTTTACACGTTAAATCAAAACATTATGTTTCATTTATAGCGTCACATTCCAAAGAAATAGGTCTCACAACGTAGACATAAAAGGATGAATAATTTAAAGTATGTGAAAATATTGAATGGGTGAATTTTCACCCTGTGGAACGTGTGAGGGTTAAGTCACGTGTTCTCCAGAGTTTGAGTGCACACTGATTCGGCGTTAACTCAGCCGTGATACATCTCCCAATTAAGGGGTGGAAACGACATCCACTGATGACGAGGGTTAACCAAAATAGTACATCCAGCAAATTCAAAGGAAGTCTGAAAAATTTTTGGACGAACCAGCTTGATTTTCGGCTAATTTGATTTTCACCTGCGAGCAGGACCGCATTAAGCATCGTGAAATTCTGCAGAGCGCGGCGTTTCAATACATTCGATACAGAATGGAGTACAGTTATACACGGCAATTTACCAAGATGGAACGCGCAAATTCGCCATGAATTCGCGTGGGTATTCCGGGTACCATCAACAGAAGCCCGGCTGTATTCCGCGGGAATTTGAGCTACGTGAATGTAATTTGATTCATAAGTTGCGCTCGCAATGAAGTACCCTCACGAACTCGGGGGCTGCCGGTGCCATATTTACGTTTCCTTCAACCTCCCCACTCCAACCCGGTCCCCGTTTCCATGTCCCACGCCCCCGTTCATCCATCCCCGGTTTTAAACGAATTTCTCAGGACGACGTTACGGGCGTCGCTCAGGACCTTATGCCGTACACGTCCCATAAACGGGAACTTGACTGGAGAACTCGGTCCTTCTCATCTTCCGCAAGGTTAGAAACGTAGACGCACACTACATCGACGAAGAAGGGACAATCTCTCGAATTCCACCCTACCACCCCACTCACGTAACCGTCTCTATTCCTTTTTATCACTTTCTCGTCCTTTCTATATTAACCCCCTAAGTTAGACCCCTAACGAACAATTCAGCCAAAGTCTACAATTTAGATGCACTTACGTGCATCTCTGTCTTTTATAAATTCATTTTTTAATTTTATTCTTATTATTATTTACATGCACCTACGTGCATCCCTGTATTTTATGAATTTATTTTTTAATTTTATTCTTATTATTATTTACATGCACCTACGTGCATCCCTGTATTTTATGAATTTATTTTTTAATTTTATTCTTATTATTATTTACATGCACCTACGTGCATCCCTGTATTTTATGAATTTACTTTTTAATTTTATTCTTATTATTATTTACATGCACCTACGTGCATCCCTGTATTTTATGAATTCATTGTTTAATTTTATTCTTATTATCTTCAGGAAGCATTCATGTTCGCAAATTGCACTTGCACTAATAGACATTTCAGCCAAAGTCTTTAATTTATATGCACCTAGGTTGTGCATACGTGTATTTTATGAATTCATTTTTTAATTTTATTCTTATTATCTTCAGGAAACATTGATGTTCGCAAATTGCACTTGCACTAATGGACATTCCAGTCAAAAAAAGTCTTTAATTTACATGCATCTAGGTGCATCCCTATATTTTATGAATTAATTTTTTAATTTTATTCTTATCTTCAGGAAAGTTTACATACAACTCTATATTTGATGAATATAATTTTCAATTCTATTTATTTCATTAACATTCTCATCACCATATGTATATTGCAAATGCCTTTGTTTAAAATAAACAATAAGATAGACAACAGATGTATTTTTCGTGCAGTAGCTCTATATATGTATACATAATATATTTGTAATATTATTCATGAACCTTTTACGCGACATCAGAAAAGCCGCATAATTTGTTGATCAGAGGAATAATATTCTCAAGGATGGTACGGTAGTTAATTGCAGCATCGAGGTTCTTCCGGGGGTTGCGCCGGTCGGATTGGTTTTATAATATTTCGCGCTTTGATGTGACCGCGGAATTTGTTTGGTTGCCTGTCGGCTGATCGGTTTGATGAAACCTTCAATCCCCATTTTCCATTAATTTGTATCCGAGCGATCCCGGCCGGCTCTCGAAGGGCGCATTACACGTGAGCGGTGACGCGACCGCATTAGTGCTCCGCCGTGTCCCCCGCCTAACGAACTTCCCGGCTGATATTCCGCGCGTAATTCCCGCGTTTAACCGGTCCCGGGTGTAATACTTAATTCGCGGCGTGCATTAAAGTTACTGCTGAATGGGCAAACGACGGGGTTAAAAACCAAGGGAGGGAACCCCGTGGCCTCTCGCTTTTAAACGCCGCCGGTCCGCTACCACGACGAACATTTATTTCACTTAAGGGCCCGGGCACTTGCACGTGAAAGGTGGCACCCTTCGCCCTCGAGACGCAATTATTTCTAATTATTTCTGCATCTCGGTCCGAAACCCGGCAACGGATCCCGCGCAACCTGAGATGAAATGGTCATTTCGGTAGCTGCCTTATGAAGAGCCGAGTTTGAGGGGTCGTTGCCTTAGTAGTACTCTCCTAGGGACTCTATAATCCTGAATAACGGGTTCGGGGAAACTTACACGCTACCACCGACAGTTCTCTACGCGCGTTTGTCAATGGCCACTGGTTTCATTGTCGACCATTTACCGCGCCGGAAATGCACATTTGATCGCTCGTGCCTCCGGAAATTCACTGTGCCCCATTCAATTGTTAGAGCTCCATTGGGATCCTTATTCCTCGGCCGAATTCTATTGCCCACATCTACGTACTACGACCCATCTACTTAGACATTAACTGCGAAGAATGATCGGGCACAACAATAGGTCCTGAAGAAAGTTCGTCCTGCTATAAATGGTTCCTCGTGATCGCTCTATCGCAAGGAACACGCGAAGAACTGATAAGAAAGCAATCAAACAAGGACTTCGGTATAGCGATTTATCAGTTAAGCATCCCCTATTATAGTGCCTATTACATCCCCTATTACAACCTCTTTATCAAAGAGATATAGCTGATGGTCACTACCATCACCTACCCAAGTTCATTATACAGAGTACATCGTTACAATAATGATGATTAATGATTCATTACGAATTTATTATACAGCATCTTTATGCAAAATGAAGAATTCCTACTTGAATTCATTCCGTTTCTTACTACGTTTAACATGAAAATCGTGTAACAGAATTTTTGGTAAACCTTACGATTAGGGGAGGCAGCTCCGATGACCTTGATCTTGACATATGTTATCAAGGACAACATTCTGAACAACTTTTGTCATTACAATTACCCAGTATTCGGTCTTAGTTTTCGAGATAATTGCAAAAACCTATTGCTAGTACTAAATTGAATTTCACACGGAGTGTGCGCGAATACGGAAAATGCAATTTAGTACTGGCAATAGTTTTTTGCAATTATCTCGAAAACTAAAACCGAGCACCGGGTAGTTGTAATGACAATATTTGTTCAGAATGTTGTCCTTGACAATATATGTCAAGGCCAAGGTCATTTTTTAATTCTACTAATACTTTCACTGTTTTAAATTCCACCTACAAATTTTCGCCAGAAATAAATGAAACCCGCTGTAGCAATAGCTTGTCCCAATTCCGAGAATCTGTACACCAACAGAAAATGGGACGGAGAATTGATGCGACCATTTCGTGCGACGCCATCATCATACTAACCCATGAATTTCAAAATTCCGCGTCCCCCATCATCATTTGCCAGGCTAGAAGGGTCTGAGGCTAAAGAGAAAGAGAGCGCCCTCGCTGTTTTTCATCCTAATTCTCGGGGTAGAGAAGCAGACGTCTTTCAGCTCGACGACAGAGCAAACAATTGGCTACACGCGACGAGTCCGACCGAGGAGGACGCGACACCCCCGCCCTGTTCTTCTTCGTGTCCCGAAAACAAACGTCCGCGAGTGCGAGTCAAATACAAATTCCGTGGTAACCGTGGCGCGTACGTGTCCACGAGGACGACACCGTGAATTCCAAAGCTGAGGGCGGCCAAGGCGTAGAGATAGGGACGGATAGACCCAGTAAGAGAGAGAGAGACTCGGTTAGAGGATACTCGTAGTTAGCTTCTAATGAGCGAACCAATCCCTTTACGTGACGAGCATGCAGAAGCGCGACAGAATACTCCGAGGGCCGGTTTCGGGCAAAGAGTCATGACGAGATGACGCGAGACGAGGCGGAGCGAGCGGAATCCGCGTGCAAACGGGCCGGGCCCGCCGCACTATGGAACGAACATAACAAAACCTGCGACAATGACTAAAATTTGAAGATTCTTATAAGTAAACTGCGGATCTTTATCTATATAAATAAAAATCAAATCATTTGAGAACGGCTACAGCGATTTGATTAATGTTTTTTTTTATAAAATGTTTGTAACAATTTGAATAAGGTTTTTAGGGAAAGAAGAAAGAAGTTTCTTATAAGTAGACTGTGGATCTTTCTCTATATAAATAAAAATCACTTGAGTACGGCTAGAGCGATTTGATTAATGTTTTTTTTATAAAATGTTTGTAATAGTTTGAATAAGGTTTTCAAGGAAAGAAAAATTGAAAAAGTTGCCCGGAAAAATTCTGGAAAACATGGAAGTGCCTTTTTCTATGGGATTTTTGTATGAACTCGAGACGATAACTCACAAAATTGAAATTTGGACAGGAAAACGACACGACAGCTGACCGCTGGTTTTGAATAATGATCCACAGACTATTCAAAATACGTCCTAAATTTCTATGACTTTATTTTTCACGTGATGCATCCGATGCACCCGTTGCATCCATTGTATAGTCAGAAAAGAATGACGAACTATATAATTGATTAACTATATTCTACAAAATTTAACCATTGAATTGATTTTCAAATCAGACACGAGTTTACGCAGTCATCTGATATCTCAATTACATTTCACTCGTGATTCGCGTAATTAGCAATTAAATTAAGGTTCTAATTATGTAATAGCAGTCACGGTATAATGCTAACGCCGTGCGCATCAAATACAATGTAATTAAATTACGAAATTCAATTACAATATATTTACAAAAGCATTAAAACACAATACGCGTAAAGTGTTTCGGTATTTTCTAGATATTCTTGGTTCCGATTTAAGGAAATTTGTTTGAGCAAGATTTTCGAGTGTCCCACGAAATTCGTCGCGTTCGATCGAATCGAATTCAATTTCCGTGCCGAGCATTCGCCCATTCAACTTTGAAAACGTGACACAATCTATGGCAGCAATGAATCCTTCAGCTCCCTTCAATCTCGCCGTAACAACGTCCCGATCCAAGATCGATGTTCCAGCGTGGTCGCAGAAATTAATTTATAAATCCGCGGGAACAATCGCATCAACGACAGAGGAATAGTTCGAACGTGTTGATCGTCGGAAAAATCTCTCGGCAGCGAAACTATTCGACTGGTGGAACGAACGCGCGTGAACGAGAGTAGAGCAAGCAGAGCAGCTAGTGGCGACGCCCGAAATTGAAACAGGAATCAAACGGTAGCTAGGAGATTCCGTGAAAAGCTGGAAAATAGAGGAAAGTTATATCAACAATGGCGTACACGGTACGGGCACGATTACAATTGGATAGGAGCTGACGCGCAACGCCGGCAAATTAACGGGCTAGGCAATAAAGCGGGGAACACCGGGGCGACGCGTCCGTTCCGGCCAATCTACCCGCTGGTAGCTAGATTCAAATCCGCCTGCAGCATTCCGGCCGATGATTAAATTTCACCTACCGCCGCTGTCGAATATTAGTCCCGCCGGTATTAGCCGGTGTTCCTCCTGAGGGCCATCATCGACACGGTGCCTGCACGTCGCGGTCGTAAATTCCACCCCGATCGAAACACCCCACGGGCCAAGGAGCTACACGACAATAGAGGACTAAGAACCGAGAAACGAGTAACACTGCCGCCCCCGAACTGCGTCGTTAACCCCCCGCGAATATTATCGGACCTTTCGTTCATTCGTCGCCTGCCTTGCTAGTCTGATGTTTCTCCTACTGATCTTTATGCATTTATGGCTCGTGAAAATGTTCGGGAAAGGATGAAAAGAATTTTGTACAATTTTTATTTGCTTCGGATCCACGAGGGCTATCCTCATTCAAAAAAACATACCTTAAAAAACTTTTTATGTTGCTTATATTAAAAAGCACTAGAAAAAAGAAAATATTTTTTTTAGATATTACTGACTTTAAATAAAAGCGTGGATCGCTAAACTACATTAAAGCAATTTTAGTGCATTTTATATATATATATTTTTTTAAATATAAATATTTAAAAAAAAATTCATATTGCATAAAATTCGATTACAAGATTTTACACAACGTGGCAAACTAACATAAGCGTGGTAATAAGATTTCATATCATCCCTCTTTCTTAAAATTTGTCTAAAAAAATTAGAAAATGCATGAACATACATCAGTCTAGTAATGGTGGACATTCTGTTTGTCCACAAGAAGATGGACCAACCAACGCGTACACGCTAACTCGTATATTACCAGGATCATTGTCGCGAGATTAAGTAAGACTTGTCTCCAACTCCGCCCTTCCTTTTCCACGACGCTGTTCCCCATCGTGCATGCATCACAACGACACGTGACTGATCCGGTACTACCAGAGAGTGGATAACGTTATTCCGCACTGGTGGTACCTAGATGCGAGATAGCAGAGAATTAATGCAAGTAGTCACAAGTTAAGATTATTCTCGTAGACTTCACAGCCAGCGTATACCACTAATTTTTCACGAAACTTCAGCCCTCCGACCAGCAGCGAAACACGCACAGCCCTCCAAACAAAGGACAATTTACGTCGCATTCAAGATGATCAAGAAGCATTGTTCCAAAGACGCGGAACCACCCGCAAAACAGTGGAAACATTGGAAAACATATATCCCGGCGTTCGCGACGGGGTTGGTTCGAGCGACAATGGGGATAGCCACCCCTTATTAACCATGCTTTCCCACGGACAAAAAGGATCCATGGTCTGCCGGCAAATTGCGTAGAATTTATGAGTGGTAGTCGTTTCGGATTGATCGTCGATGTACAGGGTGAAGCTGGGAACCGGTGGATTCTTATCTGAACGCGGGACTCCATGGGATATGGGTCGCAGGACCATGGGACGCGCGTATTCCTCTTCCAGTGGCGGTGGATCGCCCCTTTATAAAGCCAAGTCGGGGATAAGACTCCCGTGGGAGGCTCGGCTTAGAAGGGGGATGATGTACTCGCCACGAAACTGCTGATAGTATCCTGGGAAAACGGGTGAAGCAGTCGTTCAAAAGCCTCGTAACCTCGTGCGACCCGAAGCCACGAGACTCTTGATTTCTCGCGGCTCGCCATCCTTTATCGTTCAAACCTCCTCTCCACCACCACCACCACCCCTAAGGTTCTTCTCCCTCGCGAATTTATTTGCCGGCTTTATCAGCATTCCAGCGCGAATTCTACTCGCGTATCCAGTGATCCGTGGCGTTAGGGGATTCCTGGATCGATCGATGCCTCGGGATAACCCCGATACATACCCCTCCGTCGCCGTTTTGTTTTGCCTTTTAATCCCCGATCCCTCGAGTTTGACGGTTAAAGGGACCAGACTCTAATTATAGCTGAGGGTGCTTTTCTTTTTCGCATTTTCTCGCGAGGATTCCTGGAATTTCGAGAAACCTCCGACGAGAGATTGGGATCGGGGATCCAGCGAGGATTTTCTCGGTTCTGATTGCTCGGGGATGATGGAGATTGGGATCCATTCATTTCGACGCGGGAGCTCGTATGCGTTATCCGAATGCGTTAACAAGAGGAACTCGAAATATTCTTAACGTGTTCTTTTTGAGGGTTGTGCGTAGATTATTGGCTACGAGTTACGTTCTCAGATGGACCTGTACCTTAAATGAATCCCGAAAACGATTTAAGGATGTGTTCTGAAGGTACAATGGAAGACAAAAGTACAATAAATTCGAAATCCATCAATATATTGGCAATGGAAGCCATTCATGAGTATATTTTTATTAAAAAATCAATTAATTTAAAAAGCTTCCGTTTAATTAGTGAATTTCATGTAATATTTATTTTTTAATCAATTTGTCTTGATATTATAAAAAATTGTAAGTGTAAAACTTTAATATTTTTGTGATATTCAATATATATAATTACGCAATAAAAAGTTAAAAATAAATATTTAAATAAATTGAAAATACCTCAGAAAGCAATATTGATGGTTGAAAATAAACATTTAAAATTTGTGTAAAATTATGTTCTGAATATATAAGAAGAGTAAAATAATATAAGAAGACGTTTTAAAATGTGCAAACTGTAAGTTGCTATAAATATTAAACGGTGCAATGCATCCAACCCATTCGTTAGTAATTGCATAAATTTAGTAAGAATTATATCTCGTCAAATTTACAAAAATTTTCTTGCGTTTTTATATACCTCCAGAACATCCTTAACGCGTTTGCGACGAGAATGGGCGAAACTGGTGACGTGAAAAGCGTGAATTGTCCCACGCGTCCCAGAAGGAAGATCTTGCACATGCATCACCTGCCAGGGACGAAGTAAAACGAAGTAAAACGAGGTGAACGAAGCAACCCCTTTCCATCATGGTGCAGCACCTGTTCTTCAAAGCGACGACGGTGCACGGGACGTCGGAATTTCTCGTCGGGCACGGGCGTCGTCCAATTTGTTCGTTTCCTTGGCTCGCTAACCAACTCCTGTCTCCTAACGCAGTGTCTAACAAATGCATCGCGTGCAACGGGCCCTGTGTCGCGTGCACCGGGTCGCGTGGTTATGTCGGATCAATAGCGCGACACGCTCGTTCGGCCCGCGTGTCGCCGCCGCGGAAGAGGAAATAAAAGAGCGTGGTTGACTTGGGCAAACAGAACGAGCAAAAACGAGAGTGTGCGTAGGGAGAGGAGGAGGCAGCCGAGCCACGCTGCAGGATGACAACAAATTCTCTTCGAAAACAAAGTGCGCGTAATTGCAGCGCCCCACGGTGAAACGATTCTATCGGAATATGCTGGACATCGCGTTTCGCAACCCTTTCATTTTTTTGTACCATCTTGAGGTTAGAAATTTTCATGTTTTCATGTTTCCTAATTTAAATAAATTTGTTTTGTGAACTTGCGAAACGCTATAGGAAATGTGTGAACAAATTAAAAATGAGAAAAATCTCATAGTAAAAAACATTTTCATGTTTTCCCGAATTCTCCATTTTCCGGGCAACTTTTATAATTTTTCTTTCCCCAAAAAACCTTATTCGGACTATTACGAATTTGTTTTTTTTAAATTAACCAATTAGAAACAGCATTTAATTTTTATTTATATAGATGAAAATTGACTGCATCGAATAGTGACGTGCAAGGAATAGAAACTAAATTGAAACCTATTTAAAAAACCTATCAGGCCCATTAAAGATTTCCACGACCCCTTGGGAATTGATAGGCAAAGCGTACGACCGTTTTCGAGCAGCTAATAAAATCGGATACGTATTCTCGTATCGCGGTGTACGTTATTTAGAATCGTTCACGCAGAAGACGCCGCACCTGATCCCGTTCGAAATGTCATCGAAGTTCGTGGCATGCACAGGACATAATTTCGGAAAGGAATCGGCCCGCTCGAAGGGAACATCTTAGGGCGTGTACACACGAAAGCGGAGGAACTTTATTACGAGCGTGCGTGGCCTGCCATAATTTCTGGGATTCATATAAGGCCGAGCTACGTCATGGCCCCCCGTCGCGACACGGTGCACGAGATGTGCAGCGTCGCCCCATAAAGGGAATCCTCCCTTAGAATATATGCAGCCGTACTGTGTCTTTCGTTCGCACTCCGACCTCGTGCCGGCTCTCTATTTTCTTCAATTTCTTCCCCGTTTTTCCTCCAATTGAGATTTCTCTGGACTTCATTTCTGCTTCTATTTTTCCTGCCCCCTCCCTCCACCACTGTCATGGCGCGCCGGCCTCGACCGTCTCCGAGGAGTTTCCTTCTCTTTGTGCTCTTGCTCATTTGATTTCTGCATCCGGCTTCAACCGCCCTCTTTTTGCGGCCCCGTGATGTCTACTGTTTGTCTTCCGTCCGTGTCCCAGCTTTCACAGGCACTTCGCCACTTTTGTTTAGCAGAAGTTGACACAGACTCTTCCCCTTTTGTCCTCCGGAACGTGTTTGTTTGTAAGCTGCGCGATATTGCAGCTAATGGGAATCGTTTAAGGCTCTCCTCTTTCGCTGCAGAATTTGCCGAAGAATATTGTACCTTGCTCTTTTCCAAATTTATTTTACCGTCCACATTTATACTGCAATATTAATAATAAACCTACACAGTTTTACAAGTATTCAGTGCATGTTGACTTGTAAAAATGACAAGATTATATTTATTCAAACTTTGTGCAGTTCATATTATATTGTCTGCTCTAATAAATATATTAATTTAATTAGTTACCACGAAAACGTCTTCGTAATTTCAATAAGTGTTAAATAATTTATATTATTTTAAGTATCTTATAAATGATGACGCATGTCAATGCAAATTGCAAATCGATGTAAGCGATCACCGGCAATTTCCAGGCATTCTTCGAAAATTCTGAGTCGACGGAGCGAGAACAAATTCGGAATTTTCCGCCTTTCATATAGCAAATTGGAAATTCCTCTCGTCTTTTCAACGGACCAACACCGGTCGCGTTCCGCAAAAATTTCTGTGTGACGCGACATAATAAAAGACCGGTCACTCTACTTCTAATATCGCATATGAATACCCGGGGCCGGACGGGAAGACAGATCGAGCATCTTCCTCCCCAGTAGCCGACATATTCGCTCGTCATACCTGACGGGTAGTTATGGGGTGAAATCGAAAATTCAGTTTTTGTTTTAGTTTCCTCAGCTAACCATGTTTGGAAATACTGAGAATGTGGACGTAAAAGGATGAATAATTTTACACTATGTGAGAATATTGAATAAGTGAATTTTTACCCTGAAGAACGTATGAGGATTAACTTGAAAATCCTACTTGTAAAATATCGAAAAAATGCAGATTTAATATCTGCGAATTTTATAATACCGATGTACTGTTATAATTATTTTTTTTATTTTCAATTTCCCTTTCGAACAGACTCGCATAAAGCAACCCATAAAAAATGTTAACTCGGCGAAACTATTTAGCATTGGCCGACGGTGAATCGTTTCTGTCGCGCAGCAGTTATCGTGCCAGCGATATTTTGTGAATCAGTAAACCACAGGTGAAATCAGCCACCGGGATTCCGCAAAACTGGTGGAACGAGGGAAACGAGAAGAACCGCGGAAAGTTGACAGCAAGTGGACGCTCGCGATATTTATCATTGAGCACGTTCGTTCCCGCGTGTGCAGATCGAAATCCGTGGACGCTACTGTTCGGTAATTAAGCCGATATCCGAAGAGAGTTCGTTAATACCTATTGCAGTATCTTGTTACGGAACAATCGGGATTGATGATTCGAAAATGTCTACCGGCGGACTGGGTAGATCGCAATGAATGACGCTCTCTGGTGTACGCGGCATTCGGGCCCCGAATTACGCCAGGAATATCGTGATTTGCGGACATGCGTTCCAAACACGAACGTGCGGCTCGAGCCACCGGTTAATCGAATCACTATGACAAAACGATTAATCTCATTTAACCCGTCCGCTGGCTGAGGACATCCGCCGCTCAAAATTCCCGAAACTTTCCCACTCGATTGTGTCCACGCTTTTTCGCCTAACGACACACCATTTGGCAAACGGAAGAATTCTGTGTCAAACTAAAAAAAACTTCCGATAGAAACGAGATAGAGCGATGTCATTTTTTTTAAATTAAAGCTGAAACATTATAGAATATGGGAAAAATAGGAAGATTATGGTACGAATGTTTTTTAACCTTAAAAAAATAAAAGTTTATAACTGTTGAACTATAATTTAATTTTTGAAAAAATCCTGAGGTCGTAGAAAAATTTTGAAATCAGTGTGAATAAATTTCTTTCTGTGAAATAAACCATCGTAACCGACGAACTAAATTCCTGCAAAAATACGGTTCCTCCGAAGTTCAATTGACTCTAGGAGATAATTTAAACCATCGGAACGAGGGGAAAGCTGCTGTTCCGCTAAAGATTCAATTCCGGTCTGTTCTTTCCGCGCCGGGGATTAAGGATCCCATGTACATGTATCCTGGCTGGATTGAATCCTTAAGCACCCTTTCGTCCACGCCTCTTTCGCCAATCAATCAGTCGGCGCCTGGAATCGGAAACACGTGTCTATTCGACACACGTACTGGGAAGAAGCCGGGGGTTCGGGGGCGGCGCGGACACACCAGTGAAAGGAGATAAATTGTTGAACAGATGGAGAAATAGTAGCAGGGATAGACATGAGAATTTGTTCGAGGAACAAAGACGAAGATCTGTCTAAAAAGTACCGATCGGCAAAAACTCGCTAGACACATTTCTCCGCGACCGGAGCTGATCGAAACTCGCCGACATCTTACAAATGCTCGCCAGAATTGGCTGGTCCCGAAAAAACGGGTCTTGAATACCGAATCACAATTTCACGCAAGTTTTTCCTTGTATTAATTTATATTACCTTGAACTGCAATACCATCTGAATTACAATATTTGGTTGTAAATTTATATTTTGTACTGCTTGAAATATTCGTAATATGAACACCAAAGAAGAAACTAACCAAAGACATCTTTGATTTAAATTATCAGCAAAAGTACTGAACAAGTAAGGAGTAAACATTTATAAATATTATTTCGAGACAATAAAATTTGAACAATGAATTAAAAAATTATTTTAAAAAAATATATATATATTTATTACGATAATGATCAATAGACAGGAATAATTTTTTAATTAATTTTAATGGCAATTTTATCCGGATAACTTTTATGGTTTAAGAGTTATTGTAGGCAAATGTCACTTCTCTCGATCCAATCCACTGCTCGGCGTTCCTTATCCAGAAATCCATCATTCGATTTCACGCGTCATAGACTTTCGAATTGGCGCGGCAATTTCCCGACAGGTCGATTAGAAAAGTCACGTTTTAAGAGGCAACCCGAACCCAGCCCGGTAATGGGAAGTCCTAAAAATGTCCGTCGGTGTGCGGCCGATTTTCTCCAGAGAAATTCCCCGAGCCAAGAAACGAACGGACAAGTAAAAATTTACAACGTCGCGTGGACGTGATCGAGTCACCTACAGAATCGAGTCACGCGTCGAACGATCCACGAAGCGGAAACGAAAAAGAAACGACGATTGTCTTCTAGTAATGCCCGGGACGGCGAGACTAAGGACGCACCCTTCTTCGTTGGGATTAACTTCTGTGGAAAGAAGAATTTCAGCTTGGATATTTCTATTCTTCAATAATTAATCGAATTCGTAGTTCGTTAAAATTAGGGGATAAATTTATTTAGCATAATAATTAATATTAATATAAATATATTAATATTTTGACTAGATGAAGATGAATATGGAGTTTGCAATCTCCAAACTGGGGATTTTTCGGGGAAATGAAAATTGTTTCTTTTTCTAATAATTTTCCAGCTTTCTGAAATATTTTCACAATTTCGTGTTTCCAGTTATTTCCGTCATAAAAGCATGAAAATTAAAATGTCTGATTTCCGCGACTCCGTTGGGAAATATTTATCGGAGATGCAAAGAGGGTGGAGAAACAAAACGCGAACTCCTCGCGCGAAAACAATTAGGCGACACCGAGCGGAGCCCTCTTCTTCTTGTACGACGATTTTTTACCGTGAAAGAACAATCGAGTCACGTGTCGAAGGTTCGGAAGCGGAAAGGAAGAGGAGAGACGACGATTGCCTTCTCGAGAAGCTCGAACGAGCGCCGCGCCGGGACAAGGGGTTGCTTTTCAAAAGGACGTTTGTACGTGACGCCGGCCGAACGATTCGCAATATTCCCTCTCCGTTTCGCCCTTCGATCACTATCACCCTTGCATCTGCCTTATTTATTCCCTCTCCCATCCCTCCACCCCTGTGACCTCCCGGCTCTAATTAACTACCCCTTTTTACGCATCTCACGGCCGACCTGTTCCTTCAGCACGTTTTCCTTTATACCAGCCGACTATTTGCTGAAATTTTCGCGACTGCCGTCGAGAGCTACGTTCATTTCACGCGGGAGGAAGGTGAGCCGATAAGAATCGGAGCTGGAATCCCGGCAGGTGAATTCCCAGGGTCTAAATCACTATGAAAACTTCAATTTGCAAGATTTCCAAGGAAATTAAACTGTGGACTATTAAACCCTTGATGTCAAATCGAAACAATTATTTTTCGATGTTGTTTTATCCAAATTGATAACTTGGTAAACCTCACGTTTATGGGAGGCAGCTCCGATGATCTTAATCTTGACATATGTTATCAAGGACAATATTCTGAACAACTTTTGTCATTACAACTACCCGGTGCTCGATTTTAGTTTTCGAGATAATTGCAAAAAACTATTGCTACTACGTTGCCACAGAGCGTGCGCGTATGCGTAAAATTCAATACAGTTTTTTGCAATTATTTCGAAAACTAAGACCGAGCACCGAATAATTGTAATGACAAAAGTTGTTCAGAATGTAGTCCTTGACAACATATGTGAAGGTCAACCTTCAACCTTAAGGTTTACCCTTAATTCATCTTAAAAAATAAAACTCACGAAGTTTCAATAAAACTCAGATTTGATTCAATCAAACGACGAATTCGCGACGTTATGCATTTTCGATGCAATTTCAATCGCCGTTTACTTTAACTGATTTTAATTGCCATCGCCTCGGAGTGGTTTCTTCCCGCAGCAACAAATCAGAGAGTAATAAATAATACAGCTGCGAGGAGGGAACGAAGAAAATTGCCATTGATGAATTATCGAATAAATCACTGTCACGATGGAAGCCCCTGGAAGTAGCAAAACTAAATTGCATACCATTTGCCGGTTAAAGGCGACCGTTTTTACGCATAATTTTTTCGCCCGTTGAAAGCATCGGGCGCGGCCGATAGAAAAACGTAACGAGGCCCCCTTCGCTTCGGTCTCTGCAATCTGTGCGCACAGTGAAAACAAAGTAAAACGGAAAAGCTTGTCGATCAGATACGATATAAGCCTGGGCGACCGTGTTATTACGGAAAACAAAAATTCCTTTCGTGGCAGAACGGACGGGATAATTTTTCGAGTCTCGCAGGCTGTAATTTATATAGGAAATCGTAGCGGAGATCGCCTCGCGGGTACCCTCGCAATTTATATTACGATCGCAGTAAATAATCGTGTCTCTACGTATTCGAAATCGGCTCATGTTAATCGACCTAACAGCGCTTCGTTTAGCCAAGGCGACAGTTTCTTTGCTGGCTGTGCATTATCGAACGATTTATTGACGATGCAAATTGATAATCGCTTATCAACGTCGCGATCGGTACGAGGCAACGTGTTGTTTCACTATGGAAAATTGATTGAAAGATTAAAATTATGTCCTGCAGTAAAACAGGTATGAATGCAATTTTCATTCCATTTTTTATCAAACTGCACAAGCAAAGGTTTTGTTTCAGTACATCTTTATGCAAAATAAAAATGTTTGCATTAATTGCAAGACAAGGAGCCAGATATAGAAATTTCTTTTTTCTTTCAACCATATTATTCATCTGAAATTAATACATTGATGTCCTAGAATTTTCTTAACTTATTGTTGTCATAAATGCATAAAATCCAAGAGAGGTGCATATAAATGCAATTTTCATTCAATTTTTTATCAAACAGCACAAGCAAACCTTTTATTTCAGTACGGTGATGGATAGACCGTAAATCTTTACGCAAAATAAAATGTTTGCATTAATTGCAAGACAAGGAGCCACATAAAAATTTCTCCTTCTTTCAACCATGTTATTCATCTGAAATTAATATATTGATGTCCTAGAATCTTGTTAATTTATTGTTGTAATAAATGCATAAAATCCAAGAGAAGTATAAATACAATTTCAATTCCATTTGTTACGAAAGATCGGTTTCCACTGAATCTAGTGAACTGGCAATTTGATTGGGAACGCGGAAAGTGGTGTCCGGATGATTTCGGCGGGAGATTTAAACGGGATTGGTGTAGACAAAGAGCATCGGTGGTTCGCCTAAGGGTCGAAGTGTCTCTTAATCAATTTCCAGGTGGTTTCGGAGCATGCGATGAACCGAGATCGCGTCTTTTCTTCGCCAGCGATCAATTACCGGGTGGGACGAGCACCTTTTCGAGGGGGGAAGTGGCTCGTTATCACGGTCATTACGGCCGGCGTGATTACCTGACATTACATCGTTCGACGCAGATCGATTTCGCTCGGCGGGCGTGGCGCGCGGACGATCGAGATTTACCCGGCCCCGGGATCGAGGGATCCTCGAACAGCTCGATGAAATTACATCGAGTCAGGTGTTCCTCGACCATACTATCCCTCTCTCTCTTTCTCTCCCTCTCTCGCTCGCTCTCCACGTTTCTTGCGCTGAACCTCCACGCTCCAGCCGATCGGTTTCTTCTTTCTTCAATCGGGAATCGCCTGTGATTGCGGACACATCCTCTGGGATCACGATCGAATCTTTTTGCAGCGCTAACGGACCACCGACGCTCCATTTCCTCCGCCTTATGGGGAACCTTGATAATGTTGCTTTTTCCACGTGCGAAAGTTGAACCAACCCGGTCCAATATGTCCAAGGACCAAATCATTTTTCGAACGAGATAGTGAAACGATAGGTCCAGATACCCTCACCATTTTGAAACACTGCAATTCTTCTTTACATAATCGCAGGATAATTCTGCACATTGAATTTTGTTAAAATTCTTGAAACCCTAAAAGTAACTGATAAATGTATACCCTTATAAATATTACAAGATTAATTTTATTCAGACCTTGTACTATAGTTTCGTGTAAAATCAGTTTTATTACTTCAATAATTGGGCAATAAAATATCTGGAATCTGGATTATGCATTTATAGCAA